>OX457111.1:32500-50000 GCA_949752805.1 Deilephila elpenor | reverse complement strand
TTTTTTTTTTTTTTTTTTTTTTTTTTTTTTTTTTTTTTTTTTTTTTTTTTTTTTTCTCCTGTGTTCTCTCATGTTGGGGTGTGATTAGAATCGCTGCTGAGTGTTGTGATTGAACATGTGGGGCGAATTAACCGACAAAGGGGTAAGGTCTCGCTATTTGATACGACGACCCGCCCTTTGCCGGTTTTATGTGTAGGTGTAGGGGGATCTTCCGGAGAGGCAGGACTACGACATAGCAATGCTTTCGTCCGCCCCTCGTCGGCCCCCCTTGGTAGAGTAAGGAAAGATGAAGTGTGAGTAAGCGTTGTGAGTAATATGTGTGGTCGCAATAGTTGATTTTTATTAACTAATTTATATTTTTAAATAAATATTAAGTTTTCACAATGAAAGTAGTATTTAGTCTAGTTAGTCCTATTTAGTCGTTTACGCTACTAAGGTGTAGCAGTTATAGGAAGTGATCGGAAGGTGTAATAGAGTGAGCATGTTAAGGAGTACAATTCAAAATAAAGTGTAAAAATATATAAGAGTAAATGATGCGGATTAGGATTATCAATATATATAGATAGCTAATACAAGTCACAACAGGATGAGACAGTCATCCCGATGTGTTGTGAATCAGAAAAATTTTCCAATTGGAAAATCTAATAGGACTATTAGTCCTTAGTGAGAATTCCAATTGGAATTCTCATTGGTATGAAATCCTATTGGAATTGTGAAACATGATAAATATTCATATGTAATGCTTGCTTATTAAATGGATGTTTGTGTGAATGTGTGGTTTTGTGGTATGTATTAATTGAAGTAAATGGTGTATATAAATTATCAAGTATGTATGCTTATAGGGAACAATGTTATTGACAAGTGCTGAATATTAAGAGTTAATTGAATAATGTTTAATAGAGTGTATTATGAAGTTTAAGCGGTGTATTAGAGCATAGCTTATGATGTTAATAAGTGGTGATTAAGCATTAGGTGTCGATGGTATTAATATTGACTCTAAGTTTTACTTTGTTGGAATAATGTTAGTTGAGTGTGATAAGGGGTATAGCCGGACATATATGTAATAATATACTTATGTTCCGGCGTGTAAGGATGTGTGACTGGTTTATGTTAATTATGTGTTATATTATATTTATGTTGATTATGTGTTGAATCTGTGATCGTATTCGTGGAGTAATAATTAGTGGTGATTACAATTTGAGTAAGATCGATTGATACATGTTAAATATTATGGCGAGTGCGTAATTATTTGGAGTATGTTATTGAAAGTTATGTAAAAGAAAATTTAGTGGTGAATAATGAGATGATATTATGTTTGTGCGAAATAGAGTGATGATTTGATGTACACTGCGATGAAGTAATTAAAGGTAATTAAACTTTTATTTAATCTATACGTAAATGTTATTCCGCGCGCGCTTTAGGCCATAGACCTGTAGCGCGGATGGACGGGGGTTCAGGTATATTGTTGCAACAGTAACAGTACGACAACAGCAACCAGGAAATATATGTTTGAATGAGCTTATTAAGGTGGTGAGTTTAAGCGTTGTGTGTATATTTTGGAATAAAATTATGTATGATGTGAATGATAAAATAAAGTGGTAAGGGTGTAAATTAAGGTAAGATATGTGTTTATGAAAGTTGTCGTTAAATATATAGGTTATAACATTTATGTTTGTTACAGATGCGAGGTGATATAATATAATAATATGTGCACATAATAGATATGTGCGAATTGAGTGTTAAATTTACAAGTTGATGAAGATAAGTAAAAGAGCAGTTATACAATTAAAACGCTTATTAGCTAATTAGTGAGTAAATAAAATAGTAAAGTAATAGTTACAATTAAAATTTTTGGTTAACAATGATCTTCATGATACATAGTAAGTTATATAATATATGCACATACTGGTTATGTGCTTTGATAAAAGTATAGTTTTACACATATTTGTAACAATTCACTTATAGAACAACTAAGCGGTGATGATATTATACATAGGAAAACAAGATAAACAAGTGTTAAAATATTAAATGCATATCCAGTTAAGTGCCGCGCAACCGAATCTAGAACGAAAGTTTATTAGAATAAGGCACAAAATAGCTTGTAAGCTGGCCGCAGTGATTATCGCCCGGCGTGAAAGGAGCCCCAAGGCGGCGAATGCGCGCTAGGGGGGTCGGGGGACGGGTTGGCGTGGCGGTGGCGCGGGTCTAATGTGGTATGCAAGCAATGTGATTTAAAATTTCAAAATGAATACAGAATGTAAATGATTGAAAGAAATGGTAAGTTGTCGTTATCACAAAGATGTAATGCATAATTAATAGTAAGTGTGATATATATATGGCAATGATAGTCTACAATTAATCTATATTAACTAGTGATATACAGTGTTTCAAATATAAAACGAAACAAGAATTAGGTGGGCGAAGTTTGCGCTGATAATTGAGAAGTTATTAATAAGTGGTAAAAGTTCAAATACTAAAGAGAATGTTATTACTTTAACAATAATTAAATGCATACGCGGCCCCTGACGAGCACTATCGCTACACTGCAATGAGCTGCAAGCGTTCATCAGGCGCTCGCGCTCCGTTGTGAGTCGTAGGGCCCTCCGACGCAACTATAGTTGCCCGCATGAAGTGCGGGTTGCTAATAGTTTATCGTCAGGCGCCAGACCTGTTATCTCATATAAGAGATAATGCATAGTACAACGGATTTAAATGCTGATAAATATTTACAGAAGGCGTGATACTAGACGATTATTATGGTATACAAAATGAGTAAAATAGTAATTATGCAAAATAAGTAATATAGGCAGACAAATAATCAGTACAAACAAATCAACAAAGGTTAATCGTAGCAAGTGATAATCATAAGTTGAGTCGGTGGAAACATAGGCAGATAATTCATGAAAGTGGTAAACAATAAACAATTATGATACTTATAAAGACACACATATGAAATACAATAAATCACTAATCCTAGGTGTATAAAGTGCAAAGGTTTGTATAAATTATAATTAGTTAAAATTTTGAAGAATTGTTATGTCTTGTGATTTAATAATTAGTGATTCATTTCAGTGTTAATAACAAGTTGCGAGTGGAGTTCAACATCGCCGTAGGGATGGCTCGGGCATCGAACCGGTACCGCGCCCAGGGCACTGGCCGCGGCCGCCGCGCACCCAAGCCGCGCTCAGGCGAATGTGTAATGTATGTGTGTGAGAATGGCGTGTGTGAGTAGTGCTTGCTTTGTATTAATGAATGTTGAGTTATGTATGAGTTATAATGTGTGTAAGGTGTGCCGTTTCAACTACAGAACCGACACAGGTCGCGTAAGATTAGGCAGCGGGTTATGAGAGTGGTACTATAGTCTATTGCCCATAGTCGACTCGTTGGCCGATTCTCTCTCTCATAGACTTAAGCCGCGGGCAACTAGGCGCTGTAGCCTTATGCCCTGTGTCTAGTTTGGAGCCGAAACGGATGTTGTGGTTAACGCAGTTAACACATGTAGGTTTCCCTTGTTTCTCCCTTATCGGGCAGCTGTCAGCTGTGTGTTTGTGATCCGCGCAGTGTGCACAGGATGAGTTGGTGGCTGTGCATTTTGCTTTAGTGTGCCCGAATTGTAGACAGCGGAAGCACTGTAAGAACGGGGAAAAGTCCTCCGCGTGGACCCGCTGGTGGTCCACACAGAGTCGCCCCGCCTCCGTGACCCGCTGCCAGACATTCGGGCACGCAAGAAACACAGCATTGTATAGATTAGGGTTTCTGTTTGTTCGCTTGAACCGCAGGCTTAGGTCCGCGTCGCACGCAATCAGCGCGCCAATCTCCGGGTTTTGTGCGCGAATAATAACGGCGAGTTCCTCCGCGGGAACATCGCTTGAGACGCCCTTAAGGATGATCATCGGTTGTAGGCGGCGAGCGGGCTCAGCACTAACGTGTTGAGCCGTCTTCAAGCGCTTAAGGGCGTCGTCACGTTGCTCCGCGGAATCGAACTCCACACGCAGCTTGTTGTTGGACAGCGTTTGCACCTTTGCAGGTGCGTAGTTAGTGTCGCGAAAAGAAATGCTGGTCTTAAAAGCGGTGACAGCCTCTTGTTTGGTTTTCACGTTTTCCTTCGGGGTTACAATAATCGCAGGGCGAGATGTCGGCGGTGTAGTTCGGGATGTTTGTTGCGCAGGTGCGGGTTTGCTGACAGCGCGGCTAACCGCGGCCGCAGCAACTGACGCGAAGGTTGTTTTGGCTTGTTGTTGATGTTTTTGTTGCTGTTGCAACAAGTCTTCTTTGAGGGAAGAGACGGCCGCGAGGTGTTTAGCCATTTCCTCGCGGACGCAGGACATTATCTCATCCTTGAGCTTGTTCGTATCTTCTTTGGCGGTGGGTGCAGGGCCGGCTCCTCCGTGAGGTACGAACCCGCAGCACAGCAGGGTGTTGGCGAGCATGCGGACGTCGTCCGCTGCACGCCGGACCATTTTCTTATTGGGCGCTGTCACACTTTTGCCATCGGAGATGGCGGCGTCAATGATGTCTGCCAGTTTTGATAACGCATTGGAGAAGGAGAAGATGTCAGTGGGGTCGATCTCATCCTTCCCGATGAGCGACCGGGAGTCGTCCGTCGGTTGGGACATGGTGACTCGGTGCACTGTCCCGGTTCATACGAACCCGGGTCCACAAGGAGTCAGCGTTCTAACCACTGAGCATACGTCAATAGTTTTATAACGCAGAAATTAAAAATCACTAAAAGTGTGCACAGAGGCACACGTATTGAAAGTTAAAATAGTCCCAAGTTACACGCCGGTTCACACAATATTAGTTCTTAAGTAAGTATAAAATGTTCAACAATAAGAGTCACAATAGAATGTTAGACGCGAAGAAATCCTTATCGCCGAGCGCAAGGGGCCATAAACCTGTCGCGGCCGCGTCCGGTCGGCACCGCTCCCTCGCCTCTCCCGCACCGCAGGCGTCGCCTGGGGCCGTGGGAACCGAGAGCGTGGATATTATGACGCAATTGCGCCCAGGAATTCAGGCTATTTGATGCACTAGCGTAAGCACTAGGATGTCTGGTCTTGGTACACACTTAGAGTAGGTCTGTAGGCACACAATGACACAAATTAAACTAACAAGTACTCCTAAATACTAAAGATATTAAGTGTGAAAATGTCACTATCACTATTTTACACAGGTATAAAAGTTATAAAGGCGCAAGGGGAAAAGTCTTATTTACATATGTTTCCCGTATCCTAATAATAATGAAACTTGGTGAGGACCTACAGAAGGTCTATCCACAACCAAGAACACTAAAAGCTAATCTAGATCACTAAATACGCTAAAGATATAGTCACTGTAATGTCACTGTCATTGATAAGTTTTTAGTCACTTTGGAAAGTGCTATATCTCAGCCAAATCTAGCCAGAAAAATCTGGAATTCGGCGAGATGATAGCAGAGGGGTGGGCGCACACGGGGAAACACTAAAAACTATAGGTCACAGATCTTAATCCTAAGTTAAGACCTAAAAAGTGTCACTTTCACTGTTTTGGGTGCGTTTTTCACTGTAAAACTGTCTGTAATTCAGTCATTTTAGCCGGGAAAAATCTGGATCTTTCAGGAACACTGCGGAAGGACCTCCCGCGACGAACTGCAGTTGAAAAAGTGGGGGTCACAGATCGTTCTGTGACGGCGCACGCACTTTTATGTTCCGAGAATTTTCGAAGTTCCAGTTTTTCCTAAATAACTTTCCACTGAAAGGTCCGATCACTTCCGGGTTTTCACTAGGGGTTAGAGCGTCTCAGCGCGCACATTTTGATGTATAATACATCTATATAAGCACAATTTGAACCACTTTTCGCGATTTTTGACGTAACTTTGTCAATTTTCGGCGCAGGAGCGTCGCGTAAACGATGCTCTCGCGGCCGCGCTTGAGCTGAGACTCCGGTTAGGTTAGGTTAGGTTAGGTTAGGTTAGGTTAGGTTAGGTTAGGTTAGGTTAGGTTAGGTTAGGTTAGGTTAGGTTAGGTTAGGTTAGGTTAGGTTAGGTTAGGTTAGGTTAGGTTAGGTTAGGTTAGGTTAGGTTAGGTTAGGTTAGGTTAGGTTAGGTTAGGTTAGGTTAGGTTAGGTTTTTTTTTTTTTTTTTTTTTTTTTTTTGGGGCTTTTAACCCCTCTGCTTCCCCTAACTTTCGTCAGAGACATTTTGTATCCTCTATGTGTGTATACTTACACCTATCTACTCTAACTCCGTCTTAGGGAGTTTTGTGTGTTTTCTATCTCCTTCTTAGGGAGGTCCTACTTATGGCCTAGCTGTTTCCTTAACTATCGGGGTTTCCTTTATTTTTAATTCTTTTTCACAAATTCTATTTTACAATTTTTCTTATTCTACCTTATATTTAGTGGTCTTAGATTTACATTAATACTATATTTTCTTAGTTTCTAAAGTTATATAAGCTTATGTTATATAGTTTAGATTAACTTATTGCTACTTATTTCTTTTAATTATACTAAGTGCTATTTTTTTACAAAATGATATAAATTTAGGCCTTTTGCTTTTATCTTTTATTATACTACTTATATTGTTTATACTTATATCTACATCTAATTCTACTTCTATATTATACCTATCCATTATGTACACGGGGCATTCCACTAGTGCGTGCACGATAGATTCGCTCACTGCAGGGTCACAGATGCATGCCGGGCTCTCCTTGCACTTGAATCGGTTCAAGTACTCGGAGAACCCGCCATGCCCCGTGAACACCTGCGTTGTGATCGGATCTATCGCGATTTTTCTCACCAGCTGGTGCGCCTCCACAGCGTCGGGGAAGAAGAGTTTAGTGGTAGACGCGGTTTCTCCCGCCACGTAGCGCCCGTTCCATTCGTCAACGGACTCCTTGCGGATTTGTCTTTTGACGTATGAAACGGGACATCTATCGTAGTGGGGCCGCGTCTTCAGCTTCAGTGCAGCATCCTTTGCGAGCTCGTCTGCTCGCTCATTTCCCTGCATTCCTGCGTGAGCTTTCAGCCAAAATAATTTTATAATTTTGCCGCGTTCGTTTGCCAAACTGATGTTTTTGTTTATCTCGAACGCCAGGGGATGCAGGGAAACTCCGCTTGCCACGGTTTCCAGTGCCGCTCTTGAGTCACTCAGGATGCTGCACTGTGCCATCCCACGCTTCACTGCTTCTTCCACGGCCCTGTGGAGGGCCAACAGCTCTGCCTGGTAGACGGTGCAGAAGGGTTCCAGTTTTAGTTTGATGGCCTTTGTTTCGGCCGCATTTTCCCAGATGGAAATTGCCGCTCCAACCTTATCTTGGATTTTACTTCCATCTGTGAAGAAACTAATGCCATCATTGACTATCCGGTTCACCTCTGCACCGTCCACCACGCACCGAAAGTGCACCTGTCTCCGTTGCGCTGGATGGTCCAGCTTCCCGAAGGCCACAGGACGTTCCACCTCCCGGTCTCCCACTGCTCGCAGGGAGTAGCCCCTTTTGACTTCGTACAGGGAAGCATTTTCCCTGGCACGAATGTCTAGGGGCAGTATCCCGGCGAGCAGTAGAGCCGAGTTCAATGAGACCGTCCTGTAGGCCTTCGTAAGCTTCTGCGCAAAGCCCCGCTGTACGACAGCGAGCTGTTTTCTCACACCGAGCTTTTGTGCGGCTGGAGCCCACACGCTGGCCGCGTATAATATTATCGGCTCTACTACTGCCGAGTATAACAATTTAATGACCTCAGGCCCTAGGCCCCATTGAATTTTCGCCGCCCGAGAGAGCCGATTATAAAATGCCAGCGCCTTCCCACAAACCTCTGTCAGGTGAGCCTTAAATGTGAGCCCGCTGTCGATGGTGACTCCCAAAATTTTTATCGATTTTACCAGGCCAATGTCCATCCCGCCCATGTGAAGGATTGGGGAATCGTACTTTAATTTACGTGTCAGTACCATAGCTTTGGTCTTATGTGGAGCAAATTTTAGTTTATTTCTGATTCCCCAATCCCTCACATAGGAGAGAGTTTCGTTGGCCTGGCGTTGGATATCGGCCATTCTGTCTCCGTCTAGTGCAAGCACCACATCGTCCGCAAATGCTTGGCAGTAACATCCTCTCCCATCTAGTCCGGATAATAGTGGGTCGAGGAGCAGGTTCCAGAAAGTTGGACCTCCAATGGAGCCCTGGACGCATCCCTTGGAGGTCCATCTCTCAAACTCCTCTCCTGCGTACCTGATTCTGACTTTCCTGCTCTCGAGGTAGCTGTCTATCACCCTCCGGATGTTAACAGGACAGTTTTCCTCCGACAGTCTGACCCTAATTGCCGGCCACCAGGCGCTATCGAAGGCTCCCTCTATGTCCAATGATATGAGCACTACGATCTTTTTCTCCTCTATTTTGGATCTTATGTGTCTCATTAGGACATAGAGGGAGTCCTCGGTGCTCCTTTGGGGCATAAAGCCAAACTGTCGGGGGCTTGTCCTCGGGTGTAGATACCACCTCACTCGACCCACTACCATCTTCTCCAGTATCTTTCCCATCACTGGCAAAAGGCCTATAGGTCTGTAGGACTTGACGTGCGTATAGTCCTCCTTGGCAGGCTTACGGAGGATGATCACCGTCGCCTCCTTCCAGGTGGTCGGGAAGTGGCCAAGTTCTAGGCATTTATTTGCCAGTGATAGGAACAACTCCGGGTGACTGTCTACGACTTTCTTGCAGATATCCGCTGTGAATCCATCTGCTCCCGGCGCCTTCTTTGGGTTGAAGCTGTTTGTAGCCGCGTGTAGTTCTTCGATTGTAAATGGTGGGTCATGGTTCTCAGCATTGACTACGTCATTTACTCGAGCGGCTGCTTCTCTTACTCTCTGGTGTTCTGAGTTATCTTCCAGCGGATTATCTTCTGGGTAGAATGTTACTGCCAGCAATTCCGCCGATTCTTTCGCGCTTAGGGTCTGTCCTCCACTTATCAATGGCAGGTCTTCATGCCTCTTGGACACTTTACCTATGCATCTATACACTCCCTCCCAGATGCTTTCTTTGTTTTGCGTTTTGCAAAACTCCTTCCAACTATCTATTTGTGCCTTCTTGGCTTCTAATTCATATTTTTCTTTTGATTGCAGGTACTCGGCGACGACCTTGGATCTTCGGACCGGCGCTGCACATCGGATTCTTCTCTTCCTGGTGGTGACTTCTTTCTTCATTCTGGCGAGCTCCTTGGACCACCACGGTAAGTTCATACTATTTTTACATTTTATTAGTGGGATAGTCTCTGTGCATGTTTTCGAAATTGCATCTATATATTTATTTACTACTATGTCTATTTCTATTTTGTTTTTTATTTTATTTATTTCTTGTTCCGTTATTTTATTTTCTGTTATAATTTGATCTAGTTTATTATTAAACTGATCCCAATTTGCCTTTTTCGTGTTATATTTCCTGGTTGTTTTTGTAATCTGTTTTGTGTATTTTATTTTTGTCTTATTTATTTTGAACGTTATACTATTGTGGTCTGAGCTCGCCATCGTGGTATCCACTGTCCAGTCCTCCACCAAGTTGAGAAGGTCCTCCGTGCATGCCGTGATATCTATATGGCTCGTGAGGAGCCTTCCTCCCCTCACGGTCTCAAATGTCGGCAGCAGGCCGTCGTTAAGCACCTGCAATCCCCTCTCCTCCAACATCCCCGCCATTGATTCCCCCCTGGAGTCAGTGTCCCCGCTGCCCCACCACACGCTTTTTGCGTTGGTGTCGCCCCCAATGAGAACGTTGTGGGGTCCCAGTTTTTCGACTATGTTCCCCAGTTGCTCCAGGTATGGCCCTATGGGTTTGTCGGGTTCAAAGTAGAATGAGACTACCACTATCTCGCGGGCCCCGGTGAGGATCTTCACCACAGTGATGTTGGTTGTGGTGAGGGTCGGGCATTGGGTCACGGTCAAGTCATCATTGAACACTGCAATGGCTGACTTGACCGCGGCCCCTTGTCCGTTGTCACCCTGGAAGATCCTCACCCCCCGGTGGTCTCTCACTCTACCTTGACCCCCCACGTAAGGCTCCTGGAGTAGCGCGAAGTCGACTTTCCGCTGTTTAGCCTCCAGAAGAAACTCTAGCGTAGCTAGTTGTTTCCTCTGGAGGTTGGCTTGCGCCACGGATGTCGGCCCTGCGCCTGCTGGGGAAGGAGTCTGATCTGGGTTCCTGGGATCCACCTTAGCAGTATGCTACGGCGGATCTCGCCAGGGTGTCCCACTTCCTCCTCACCGGGCACTCTGGGCTAAAGGCACTGTGCTCGGCTCCACCCAACTTGGCTTTTGCGCAGTTGCAGCACGTTGGGGGTGCCCTCGCCAACCAGTCGGCACATTCCGACCTGTGATGGGCCCCCCCGCAGTGACTGCACGCGTCCACCTGTTCCTGGCAGAACCTTTTACCGTGCCCATAGCCCAGGCATCGAGAACACTGAATCAGGGGAGACTGGTCCTCGACCCTGACTCTCTGAACGTCGATGTGGACTGACCCCACTTCCGTGAGTCGCTTCCACATCGACGGTGGCACTTGTATCGCCACATGGGATGTGAGCGGGTTTCTCGCCTTTCTCCTAAATTTCACCTTTAGGCTCGCGCTGTTTCCACCCACATCCTCCAGAAGGTGTTTGTTCTGGTTAAGTAGCGCTTGCACTATCTCGTTGTCATCATTGTGGTTAAGGACATCCCTCAACAGGATCATGGGTTCCTTATTCTTTATCTCCTCCACATTCAATCCTTTTCCTGCTTTCCTTAACCTTTCTTTCACCCTTCCTAGCTCCTCTTTGGATCTGCAGCCCACAATTACCTTCCTATCCTTCGCTTTCCTTATTTTGTCTATTTGTAGACCTTCATTTCTCGCGTTTAGGGAAGTCCTAAGTTTCTCAAAGACCTCCTCTCCTGAGGTGGTCTGGTCCACAGAGGTAACGACGACGGAGTGCATTTCTGCATCCCGACGATCCCTATCTCCGGGTCCAGCCACCACTGTTGCATATGTCCTTGCTTCCTTCCATTCTTCCCTATGTTTTGTCATTTCTTTGGTAAGCTTCTCCATCTCTTCCTTATTCTTTTCTAGCATTTTACTATGTTCTTCCAATTTCCTAATTAAATCTACTCCTTGTGTGTCTTTTCCTTTCTCCATTCCTATGTTTTCTTTTCGAATACTTTGTGGGTCTGCATCCTTTTTTCCATTGTTTTCTTCCTTTCTTTTTTCCTCCT
Source organism: Deilephila elpenor (assembly GCA_949752805.1). Taxonomy (NCBI): domain Eukaryota; kingdom Metazoa; phylum Arthropoda; class Insecta; order Lepidoptera; family Sphingidae; genus Deilephila; species Deilephila elpenor. Next base: position 38,809 of record OX457111.1, on the reverse strand, counting down.
CAATTTCTTTTACAATCCTATACAATCTTTCCGTGGCCTCCATCACCTCTGATTTAATTTCTGTTTTTAGGTTTCTACTTGCGTTTATTTGCATTTTAATTCTCATTAAGCAGGCCTTGGCTTCGGCTGTCCTACTCACGTGACCGACTCCGACACGTGGCGGTGATGTTGCAGCCTGGGCCGCGGCCAAAACAGGGGCAGGGTCCGGGGTCGTCATCACTTTCCTTATCCCTTGCCTTGGTTTCGCTGGTCCAGCAGGGCCTGTATTCCCAGATTTTTCAATCTGGGACTCCAAGCTCCGCCGTGCCTGCGCAACCTTGGCTCCTCCTGTCTCTTTCGGGCTGGGTTTTTCAGGTGTTTTACTAATTGGTGTTTTTTCTTTTGCAGGTGTGCGGAACCCAAACATTTTGAAGGCTTTTAGGGGAAGGCGTCAACGTTGGTAAGTATTTAAAAGGTAAGTAATAAATTTAAAAATATATAAAAATATTTACCTACAAGTGTATAGGGCTTGTAGGTTGTCAATGTGTCAATTATAGTGCTTCCACTTGGAACACTGTTTGCTAAATCTAGGCAATGGTTGTGAGAAAACAGCTCGCTGTTTAGTGTTTTAAGTCTTATTATTTACACAATTTCTTAATTAAAAATATGTTATCATATCTCGAGAGATATATGACTAAGTTACGCTAGTTTACACAAAATTTCGTCTTACTATTATATTTGCAGGTTTTAAGATTTATTTTTAAAGTAAAAGTAAAAAATAAAATGTAAAAATTTTTCCGCCTAGATTTGACTATACCATTCGATAGGTCTTCCGATGCTGAATCTAACAAGCCCAAACTCGGGTAGTCTATCACTAAAGGCTATGAAGTTAGAGCCGTTCAAAATTTTTCAATATGGCGTCCAGATTTGGGTTTTCGCCTATATCTTCGGTCACTGTAGCTCAATTTTACCCGAGCTTCGGCTCGTTTGACTCGTCGTGACCTCGCGGATGTGCCAGGTCAATAAATTTCAAAAATTTTTGGAAAAATTTTTGGTCTCTTTTTAGGGTCCTATAACAAAGGCCTGGTCTTAACAATCGTAGCATCCAAAACCGCAGCTCTCTACGACTAATAGTTTCCAAGTTATGGAGTTTTGATTCTTTCCAAAATGGCGGCCAAGTTGTCAAAATTTTTCTAGTTTCTTCGTTTTTTGTCGTAGAGAACCCGTTCTTGGGCTCAAAATTTGTCAAATTGTCCGCTCTATACTTATACACCACTAGAATAATTTTATGTTAATAAAATAATTAATAATTTACAAAAATACATAAAAAATCAATTTTCTCAAAAACTACTACGTATTAAATTTTGAAAAAAAGACTAAATTTATCCTAAATTTAAGCTCTATTTTTAGCAATTTTAAAATCTAATAAAAGTCAATTTTAAAGGTAAACACGTGTTTTGAAAATTTTGTTTTTTTGGCTTTAATTCAAAATTGGCTTATCAAAAAAATCTAAAAATTTGGAATTATGTTCTTTGTATCGATCTCTTTCTGGCAAAATTTTAAAAAATGTGTGTTATCGATCTATTTTTCGAGTAATTTTAAGTTGAATTTTGAAAATTTTAAAATTAATTACTATTTCGCTTACTGCGCTAATGTTGGACTTCTTTTTTCCAGTTTTCAGGTAGTTCCGTGTTCCTGGTGGTGTCAGCCAGCTGATCCCCGCATCAGAATTTTGCTCCAGCAGCTGGAAGTCCGACCTCGTGGCCACGTGGTGGTTGTTTTTTTGGTGATATCTCCGCGAGTTCCAATCGGCTCGCGGAAAGAGGGGTGTCGTTAGATGCGCCTCCGTCAGGGCTACACGGCCGCACCAAAAAACTGGTATGTCAGCGATCTTGTTTTCGAGCGAAACGTCGAAAACTAGTTTTCTAACCTCTAAAGTTGGTTATTTTCGTCCAAAAGTTTCTTGCGTCGCTCGTCCGGGTCTTGTCACTTATATACCCTTATAGGGCTTCACTTCACGCACACTTTGACGTATCACACGTCTCAATCACTTCACTTTTTCGTATTTTTCCGAATTATTTCGTGCGGAGCTCCTTTAAAAAGATGCTCTCTCGACCGCGGATCGAGTGCGACTGGAGGTTAGGTTAGGTTAGGTTAGGTTAGGTTAGGTTAGGTTAGGTTAGGTTAGGTTAGGTTAGGTTAGGTTAGGTTAGGTTAGGTTAGGTTAGGTTAGGTTAGGTTAGGTTAGGTTAGGTTAGGTTAGGTTAGGTTAGGTTAGGTTAGGTTAGGTTAGGTTAGGTTAGGTTAGGTTAGGTTAGGTTAGGTTAGGTTAGGTTAGGTTAGGTTAGGTTAGGTTAGGTTAGGTTAGGTTAGGTTAGGTTAGGTTAGGTTAGGTTAGGTTAGGTTAGGTTAGGTTAGGTTAGGTTAGGTTAGGTTAGGTTAGGTTAGGTTAGGTTAGGTTAGGTTAGGTTAGGTTAGGTTAGGTTAGGTTAGGTTAGGTTAGGTTAGGTTAGGTTAGGTTAGGTTAGGTTAGGTTAGGTTAGGTTAGGTTAGGTTTTTTTTTTTTTTTTTTTTTTTTTTTTTTTTTTCTGCCTGTGTTCTAGTTGTTGGGGTGTTGTATTCATATCGCTGTAAAGTGTTGTGAGTGATAGTGTGGGGTGAGGAAACCGGCAGAGGGGTGAGGTCTCGCTATTTGATACGACGACCCGCCCTCTGCCGGGGTAATGTAGGTGTAGGGGGATCTTCCGGAGAGGCAGGACTTCCGCGTAGCAACCCTTCCATCCGCCTCTCGTCGGCCCCCCTGGGTAAGTTAGGGAGTGTGCTGTGTGAGTTAGTGTGGTGAGATAAATGTGTGGTCGCTAGAGTGATTGTCGTGGTATACATTTATTTACTTATATCTAAATTTACAAAATAATATATTAGGTGATACACTGAAGAATTGAGTTGTTTACATAGAGTTAAGTTATTTACAAGATAAAATTTTGGTGTAAAAATAAGGTTGTATACAATTAATAATAAAATGGTTCGCTGTATACTAATTATTACTGCAGGAATATAAATTTAAAATTTTTCTTAAAACGATCTTTTTTTTTTTTTTTTTTTTTTTTTTTTTTTTTTTTTTTTTTTTTTTTTTTTTTTTTTTTTTTTTTTTTTTTTTTTTTTTTTTTTTTTTTTTTATTTTTACTGATTCTAATATTAAAATGTCTTATAACTAACATGAATACAAATGAGAATCTTAAACCTAGGTGTGCAGAGTGAACCACGGTTTTCGGTGTCCAAAACCGACACGGGACTTGGCTGATGATATTGATCCATGGTTCTCAGGGGGGAGAGGAGAGGACTAGGGGCCGTAGTCGATCCTTTGGCCAATCCTCTCCCTCATGGATTTGAGTCTCGGGCATGTTGGAGCTGTTGCTCTATGGCCCGTGTCGAGTTTGGATCCGAACCTGGTGTTGTGAGCTTCACAGTTTGCGCATTTGGTCTTCTTCTTGTCTTCCTTAGAGGGGCAGTCGGTGATGGTGTGTTGCGGTGAGGCGCAGTGTCCACAGGTCTGGATGGTGGAAGAGCATTTGGCCTTTGTGTGTCCAAATTGCAGGCACCGGAAGCACTGAAGGAACGGGGAGAAGTCTTCAGCGTGGACCCGCAAGTAGTCCACGCAGACTCGCCCCATCTCCGTGATCCGGCGCCAGACGCTCGGGCTGGCTTGCAGCACCGCATTGTAAAGCGCTGGGTTTCTATTATTGCGCTTAAAGCGCAGGAGGAGGTCGGTGTCGTTGTTGATCAGGGGTTCTAAGTCCGGGTTTTGTGATTTGATGATGGAGGGGAGTTCTTCCGCCGGAACGTCGCAGGTGACGCCCTTCAAAATTATCAGCGGGCTGAGCCGGCGGGCGGGTTCGGCGGTGACGCGTTCCGCCGTCCGCAGGCGATTGAGGGCGTCGTCCCGCTGTTCAACGGTGTCGAACTCGACCCTCAGTTTTCCTTTGGAGATTGTCTTTACTTTGGCAGGTGCATACTTTGCTTCGCGGAATGATATTGACTTCCTTAGTGCGGTGACGGCTTCTTCCTTGGTCTTGGTTGCAGTGGTGGGGGTGACGATGATGGCGGGTAAGGATTTAGGTGAAACAGGTTGGGATGTGTTCCTGTTCGGGGTTGTGCTCTGAGGGATGTGGTTGCGAGAGGTGGAGGATGCTAATGCGGACGCTGTGGCGGATGTGACGGTGGCATACGTGGTCTTGGTCTGTTCCTTTTGAATCGCAATTAGCTCGTTCTTGATGTTGTTTACTGCAGATAGGTGGTTGGCGAGTTCCTGTTTGACACAGCTGAGGATGTCATTTTTGAGGTCCTGGTGGTGCTGGTGGTTATCGCTGTCCGGTGCGGTGGGTTGCGCTAGTGGTGTTGCTTCGGGCGGGAATATGTGTGGGTATTCGTCCTCCGTTTCAAGGGCGGCCGCAAGGTTCTCCAATTGATTTGCGATGCATCTCACGATGTTTTTACCCTCTGTTCTGACACTCCTGGGGGCCATGGCGTCATACATCATCTCCGAGTAGGCATACAGGATCTTCGATAGAACGGCCCTGTCCATTGGGAAGGCTGAATTGTCGGGTTGTTTATCGTCTTCGATGACTGGGAAGTCCGCAGGGTACTCATAGGCCCATGCATCCCCTTTCCCTATTGTCTGGAGGCGTGGGCTAAGATGGCTAATGTCTTCGCTTTCCATGGCTGGAGCGGGGATTTAATTAGGGTTGTGGGTGTGGGGGGGGGGAGTTCGGGAATTCTGTTGATGCCAGTCGCTAGGCCATCCCGAGCCGGTTCTAACGAGCCCAAACTCAGGGGGTCTAGGACCGGAAACAACGGAGATAGGATTAGGGAGGTGAGGAAGGGAATGTGGGGGGGAAATCCGGGATTCCGCCGGAGCCAATCGCTAGGCCTTCCCGAGCCGGTTCCAAAGAACCCAAACTCAGGGGGTCTAGGACCAATAACGGCGGAGATAGGGTTGGAGGGGGTGAGGAAGGGAATATGGGGGAGGGGGGGGGGGGTAAAGGTTTTGCGGGGTGACGTTTGGGAGGGGTTTGGTGAAAGGTGCAGCGGGGGGTAGGGGAGACTAAAACAGCTAAGTCCGGGAAAAAGTGGGCGGGGCCAAAGTAAAAGGGGGCGGGACTTAACTTGGAGTGGGCGGGGCTAACACGGAAAAAGTGGGAGGAGCCAACAAAAGTGGGCGGAGTTTATGGACAAAGTGGGTGGAGTTTAGTGTGAAAGGGGCGGAGTTTAAGTTAAGTGGGAGGAGTTTATTTGGCAGAGGGCCAATGGGGTGTTAGATAAATATAAGTGGGTTGTACAACATTAACCAATAGGGTGATCAATAAATATTCATTGGCCGGACTAAGTTACCAATGATCACGTAAATAAATATAAGATTTAAGGGTCAATTAACTATGAATAGTGAATAAGGATTTTAAAGTTTTCACAACTTCCAAATTTTAAAGTTAAAATAGTGTTATTTATGAATACAGGAGTTAAAAAGGATGTTAAATGAGTGGGAATGAAGAAATGGAAACCTCGCTCAATCAGCCGCTATTGTTCCGATCAGGTCGTGAGTGGTGTCGATGGATCCTGGAGGCCACCCTCTACCGAATTATTCTGTCAGACAGACTTCGTACCTGTATGATGACGAGATCTGACCTTCTTCCGGTGATTCTGGAATTGACTTTTTTGTTTCTGGGTCGAATTTGCTGGTTCTTGGTATATAGGCTGGGGGTCCTCAAAAAATGATTTTAACACTGGTTCCAGGTTCCTAGGTCTGAAGGTCACTTAGTAATCGCTTGGTGAATGTACTGCTAAAAACTCACAATATGTCCTGATGGATTCGAAGCACTTCCGATTGTCCTATGGTGATGAACTTGGTGTCCAGGGATTGATGAAGAAATGGCGCTCCTTATGATGTATGTCCAGGCCCAGGATCTCAACTCCTGAGAGCAGGAAAGCCCTCCAAAGTCGAGGTGTGAGTTTTGAGGGTGAAAGCACCGCTCAATGGAGAAGTATGGCAGCTAGAAAGGTGCACTTTGGTGTATAATGTAGCCCTGGCTCGGGGCTATCGCTGTAGGGTCCAAGATGAATTGTAGCTGGAAGGTGGTGGAAGTTATGGAGAGAAAACTGTTTATTTCGATAAAATCCGGGTATTGCGCACTTCACTGTTCGTTATCTTTAAAAGTACTTGCGGGAAAATTCTTAAACTTTGCACAGGGGAAGGGAAGGGTATAGCGCTTCGAACTGCAGTCCAAAAACTATAGGTCACAGATCGTTCTGAGGAGATATCAACACTTTAGTCACTGA
>OX457111.1:25000-27500 GCA_949752805.1 Deilephila elpenor | reverse complement strand
ATGGAATTGACGGCTGAGAGGTGGTTAGCTAGTTCTTGTTGAACGCATTTCAATATGTCTTCTTTGAGGTCGCTGTTGGTGTTATTGTCGTTGCTGTTTCCTTGGGTTGCTGTCGGGGGGCCGTTGTTGGTGATAACCTGCGGGACGTCTTCGTCATTGATGAGGGAAGCTCCGAGTGTTTCAATTTGTGCCGCAATGCAGTAAATAAGTTGCTTGCCCTCCTTTTTCACGCTTTTTTCGCTGATTGCTTCTCGCAGCATTTGGGCATATGTTTCGAGCGTATCTCCAAGTTTTTCCCTGTTTATGGGGTATATATCCTCTTCCAGATGTGAGAAGGGTATCTCAATAAATGGGAAGTCATCAGGGTAATGTGACTCGTCCATTTTTGGGCATAAGTTGAGTGTCAGTGAGGTTATAAGGTTAGGAGGGGAGGTAGGGGGGGAATTTGGGAATTCTGCCGAGACCGATCGCTAGGCCTACCCAAGCCGGTTCTAACGAACCCAAACTCAAGGGGTCTAGGACCGGTAACGGCGGAGATAGGATTAGGGAGGTGAGGGAGGGAATATGGGGGGGAATTCCGGGATTCCGCCGGAGCCAATCGCTAGGCCTTCCCGAGCCGGTTCTAACGAACCCAAACTCAGGGGGTCTAGGACCGGTAACGGCGGAGATAGGGTTTGGGGGGGTGAGAAAGGGAATGTGGGGGGAATTCCGGGATTCCGCCGGGGCCAATCGCTAGGCCTTCCCGAGCCGGTTCTAGCGAACCCAAACTCAGGGGGTCTAGGACCGGAGACGGCGGAGATAGGATTAGCGGGGGTGAGGTAAGGATGCGGGGAGGGGGGGGGGGGGGGGGTTTCGTGGGGTGACGTTTGGGAGGGGTTTCGTGGAAAGGGCAGCGGGGGGTAAAGGAGACTAAATCGGCTAAGTCCGGGAAAAAGTGGGCGGGGCCAAAGTAAAAGGGGGCGGGACTTAGCTTGGGGTGGGCGGGGCTAACTTGGAAAAAGTGGGAGGAGCCAACAAAAGTGGGCGGAGTTTAGGGGCAAAGTGGGTGGGGTTTACACAAAGTGGGCGGAATCTGTTTTGGCAGAGGGCCAATGAGATGCGAGATAAATAGAATGGGCTGGACTGAGTTTACCAATAGAGTGATAGATAAATATTCATTGGCCTAAATTATGTGACCAATGACCAAGTAAATAAATATTAAGTTTTAAAAGTAAATTAAATATATATTATGAATACGGGTTTTTAAAATTTACAATTACCAATTTTAAAGTTGAGTTATATATTATATTATGAATAAGAATTTAAAATGGAGCTAATATACTGTTTTATAACTTAATATGAAATAAGTTTAACCCTCGCTCAAATCGCTGTTTCTGGACGGATTTTAATATGATTGGTGTCAGGAGATGCGGGGAGTGATCCTCTATCCAATTTTTATCCTAGACAGACTTCGAATCCATAGACCTTGAAGATATGACCTTTTAGGAGAATTTCCAAAATCAGCTTTTCTGTTCTTCGGCCGATCAGGGTGATTTTTGGTGGGCACCTTGGGGGCATCCAAAAAATGTCTTCCAGCTTGGTTCCAGGTGTTTAAGGTCGAAGGTCACTGAATGAGCACTGATTGAATCTGACGTACGAACCTTACTTAGTGTCCAGTCACTTTTGAAGAACTTGCCGTGGTCCGATTGTGGAGATCCAGGTGTCGTCGGATGCGGGAAGAGTTGGAGCTACTGCCAGCACAACCGGCTAGTCCGAATTCCCACTCTCAGAGGCAGGGGAGCCCTCCAAAGTCGGATGTTTGATTTCCGGGGTGAAAGCACCGCTCATGTGTAAGTTCTTGAAGATAGGAAGGTGGGATTTTAAGAACAATGTAGCCCTGAGTTGGGGCTGCAGTTGTGGGGTCAGAAAAGTAGGGGTAGCAGATCGTTCTGGGGAGATATGGGGGAAAAACTGTAAATTTCACTGATTTGACCGGTTTTTGGCACTTTTCAGGTTTTTAACTCGGAAACTACTCGTGGGAAAATTCTTAAACTTGGCACAGGGATGCGCTAAGGGGTCCTGCACCGAACTGCAGTTTGAAAATGGTACGTCACAGATCGTTTCACTGAGTTAAAGTCACTTTTGTCACAGATGGAATTTTTCACAATTTGTTTTTTGTTAATAACTTTTCCAACTTTCACACGATTTCAAAAATTCTTTTTGGGTCGCAACCGGGGTCGCAGCCCGCACGTTTTGGTGTATCGCACTTGTAACTTTTGCACATAAAACCTATTTTTCCGATTTTTTGATCGCGGAGCGGCGTAAAAGTGATGCGCGCGGTGCGGCGTTCGCGCTGCGACTGGTTAGGTTAGGTTAGGTTAGGTTAGGTTAGGTTAGGTTAGGTTAGGTTAGGTTAGGTTAGGTTAGGTTAGGTTAGGTTAGGTTAGGTTAGGTTAGGTTAGGTTAGGTTAGGTTAGGTTAGGTTAGGTTAGGTTAGGTTAGGTTAGGTTAGGTTAGGTTA
>OX457111.1:17500-22500 GCA_949752805.1 Deilephila elpenor | reverse complement strand
ATTTAGACATTTAGGTTTCTCTAGTTTTTCTTTGTTGGGGCAGCTGTCGACGGTGTGTTCCAGAGAGGCGCAGTGGGCACAGGCTGTGTTGGTCGAGTTGCATTTCGCCTTAGTGTGCCCGAATTGCAGGCACCGGAAGCACTGGAGGAATGGGGAGAAGTCCTCGACATGAACCCGCTGGTGGTCCACGCAGATTCGCCCCGCCTCCGTGATCCGGCGCCATGTGCTCGGGCACGCTGTGAGTACTGCGTTATAAAGTGCAGGGTTGCGGTTGTTCCTCTTGAAGCGGAGACATAGGTCAGAATCGTCCATGATGATGTCAGGGTTTTGGTTCCGGATGATTGAGGGGAGTTCCTCAGCTGGGATGTCGCAGGTCACGCCCTTCAAGATCACCATTGGTAGGAGCCGGCGAGCGGGTTCGGCGCTCACGCTCTTGGCCGTCCGCAGGCGATTGAGGGCATCGTCCCGCTGCTCCGTTGAGTCGAACTCCACCCTTAGTTTCCCCTTGGAGATGGTTTGGACCTTGGTCGGTGCATACTTGGCGTCGCGGAAGGAAATTGCTTTCTTAAATGCTATGATTGATTCTTCCTTTGTCTTGGCTTCGGTGGTAGGGGTCACAATAATGGCAGGTCGTGATATGGGGGGGGAGGAGCGTGGTGCGTCTCTAGTTTGTGCGGTTTTGTAGGGGGTTGGGCGACCCACAGTGGTGGGGGCGATGGCAGATGCGGTGGCAGAGGCGACTGCAGCGTAGGTGGATTTCACCTGCTCCCTCTGCAGCGCAACTATTTCTTCCTTGATACTATTGACGGCGGTGAGATGATTCGCTAGTTCTTTCTGAACGCATTGAAGGATGTCACTTTTGAGGTCGTTATTACTGCCATTGTTTCCTTGATCTGCTGTCGGGGGGTCGTTATTAGTGATTACTTGAGGGATATCTATATCATTGATGAGGGAGGCTCCGAATGATTCGATTTGTGCCGCAATGCAGCGTATGAGTTGCTTGCCCTCCTTTGTCACGTTTTTTTCGCTGACTACTTTTCGCAGCATTTGGCCATATGTTTCAAATGTATCTCCAAGTTTTTCCCTGTCTATGGGGTATATATCCTCTTCAAGGTGTGAGAAGGGTATTTCAATAAATGGGAAGTCATCAGGATAATGCGACTCGTCCATTTTTGGGCATATGTTGAGTGTCGGTAGGGTTATTCAGGTTAGGAGGGGAGGTGGGGGGGGAATTTGGGAATTCTGCCGAGACCGATCGCTAGGCCTACCCAAGCCGGTTCTAACGAACCCAAACTCAAGGGGTCTAGGACCGGTAACGGCGGAGATAGGATTAGGGAGGTGAGGGAGGGAATATGGGGGGGAATTCCGGGATTCCGCCGGAGCCAATCGCTAGGCCTTCCCGAGCCGGTTCTAACGAACCCAAACTCAGGGGGTCTAGGACCGGTAACGGCGGAGATAGGGTTTGGGGGGGTGAGAAAGGGAATGTGGGGGGAATTCCGGGATTCCGCCGGGGCCAATCGCTAGGCCTTCCCGAGCCGGTTCTAACGAACCCAAACTCAGGGGGTCTAGGAACGGAGACGGCGGAGATAGGATTAGCGGGGGTGAGGTAAGTATGCGGGGAGGGGGGGGGAGGGGGGGAAGGTTTCGTGGGGTGACGTTTGGGAGGGGTTTGGTGAAAGGTGCAGCGGGGGGTAGGGGAGTCTGAAACAGCTAAGTCCGGGAAAAAGTGGGCGGGGCCAAAGTAAAAGGGGGCGGGACTTAACTTGGAGTGGGCGGGGCTAAAACGGAAAAAGTGGGAGGAGCTAACAAAAGTGGGTGGAGTTTAGGGGCAAAGTGGGTGGAGTTTACACGAAGTGGGCGGAGTCTCTTTTGGCAGAGGGCCAATGAGGTGCAAGATAAATAAGATGGGCTGAACAGAGTTTACCAATGGGGTGATAGATAAATATTCATTGGCCTGAAGTAAGTGACCAATGATCAAGTAAATAAATATTGAGTTTTAAAAGTAACTTAAATATATATTATGAATACTGATTATTAAAATTTACAATTTCCCAATTTTAAAGTTGAAGTTATATATTATACTATGAATAAGAATTTAAAATGGAGCTAATTTACTGTTTTATAACTTTCTATGAAATAAGTTTAACCCTCGCTCAAATCGCTGTTTCTGGACGGATTTTAATATGATTGGTGTCAGGAGATGCGGGGAGTGATCCTCTATCCAATTTTTATCCTAGACAGACTTCGTATCCATAGACCTTGAAGATATGACCTTTTAGAAGGATTTCCAAAATGAGCTTTTCTGTCCTTCAGCCGATCAGGGTGATTTTCGGTGGGCACCTTGGGGGCATCCAAAAAATGTCTTCCAGCTTGGTTCCAGGTGTTTAAGGTTGAAGGTCACCGAGTTAACACTGATTGAATATGGCGCACAAACCTTACTTAGTGTCCTGTCACTTTTGGAGAACTTGCCGTGGTCCGATTGTGGAGATCCAGGTGTCGTCGGATGCGGGAAGAGTTGGGGCTACTGCCTGCACAACCAGCTAGTCCGAATTCCCACTCTCAGAGGCAGGGGAGCCCTCCAAAGTCGGATGTTTGATTTCCGGGGTGAAAGCACCGCTCATGTGTAAGTTCTTGAAGATAGGAAGGTGGGATTTTAAGAACAATGTAGCCCTGAGTTGGGGCTGCAGTTGTGGGGTCAGAAAAGTAGGGGTAACAGATCGTTCTGGGGAGATATGGGGGAAAAACTGTAAATTTCACTGCTTTGACCGGTTTTTGGCACTTTTCAGGTTTTTAACTAGGAAACTACTCGTGGGAAAATTCTTAAACTTGGCACAGGGATGCACTAAAGGGTCCTGCACCGAACTGCAGTTTGAAAATGGTACGTCACAGATCGTTTCACTGAGTTAAAGTCACTTTTGTCACAGATGGAATTTTTCACAATTTGTTTTTTGTTAGTAACTTTTCCAACTTTCACACGATTTCAAAAATTCTTTTTGGGTCGCAACCGGGGTCGCAGCCCGCACGTTTTGGTGTATCGCACTTGTAACTTTTGCACATAAAACCTATTTTTCCGATTTTTTGATCGCGGAGCGGCGTAAAAGTGATGCGCGCGGTGCGGCGTTCGCGCTGCGACTCGGTTAGGTTAGGTTAGGTTAGGTTAGGTTAGGTTAGGTTAGGTTAGGTTAGGTTAGGTTAGGTTAGGTTAGGTTAGGTTAGGTTAGGTTAGGTTAGGTTAGGTTAGGTTAGGTTAGGTTAGGTTAGGTTAGGTTAGGTTAGGTTAGGTTAGGTTAGGTTAGGTTAGGTTAGGTTAGGTTAGGTTAGGTTAGGTTAGGTTAGGTTAGGTTAGGTTAGGTTAGGTTAGGTTAGGTTAGGTTAGGTTAGGTTAGGTTAGGTTAGGTTAGGTTAGGTTAGGTTAGGTTAGGTTAGGTTAGGTTAGGTTAGGTTAGGTTAGGTTAGGTTAGGTTAGGTTAGGTTAGGTTAGGTTAGGTTAGGTTAGGTTAGGTTAGGTTAGGTTAGGTTAGGTTAGGTTAGGTTAGGTTAGGTTAGGTTAGGTTAGGTTAGGTTAGGTTAGGTTAGGTTAGGTTAGGTTAGGTTAGGTTAGGTTAGGTTAGGTTAGGTTAGGTTAGGTTAGGTTAGGTTAGGTTAGGTTAGGTTAGGTTAGGTTAGGTTAGGTTAGGTTAGGTTAGGTTAGGTTAGGTTAGGTTAGGTTAGGTTAGGTTAGGTTAGGTTAGGTTAGGTTAGGTTAGGTTAGGTTAGGTTAGGTTAGGTTAGGTTAGGTTAGGTTAGGTTAGGTTAGGTTAGGTTAGGTTAGGTTAGGTTAGGTTAGGTTAGGTTAGGTTAGGTTAGGTTAGGTTAGGTTAGGTTAGGTTAGGTTAGGTTAGGTTAGGTTAGGTTAGGTTAGGTTAGGTTAGGTTAGGTTAGGTTAGGTTAGGTTAGGTTAGGTTAGGTTAGGTTAGGTTAGGTTAGGTTAGGTTAGGTTAGGTTAGGTTAGGTTAGGTTAGGTTAGGTTAGGTTAGGTTAGGTTAGGTTAGGTTAGGTTAGGTTAGGTTAGGTTAGGTTAGGTTAGGTTAGGTTAGGTTAGGTTAGGTTAGGTTAGGTTAGGTTAGGTTAGGTTAGGTTAGGTTAGGTTAGGTTAGGTTAGGTTAGGTTAGGTTAGGTTAGGTTAGGTTAGGTTAGGTTAGGTTAGGTTAGGTTAGGTTAGGTTAGGTTAGGTTAGGTTAGGTTAGGTTAGGTTAGGTTAGGTTAGGTTAGGTTAGGTTAGGTTAGGTTAGGTTAGGTTAGGTTAGGTTAGGTTAGGTTAGGTTAGGTTAGGTTAGGTTAGGTTAGGTTAGGTTAGGTTAGGTTAGGTTAGGTTAGGTTAGGTTAGGTTAGGTTAGGTTAGGTTAGGTTAGGTTAGGTTAGGTTAGGTTAGGTTAGGTTAGGTTAGGTTAGGTTAGGTTAGGTTAGGTTAGGTTAGGTTAGGTTAGGTTAGGTTAGGTTAGGTTAGGTTAGGTTAGGTTAGGTTAGGTTAGGTTAGGTTAGGTTAGGTTAGGTTAGGTTAGGTTAGGTTAGGTTAGGTTAGGTTAGGTTAGGTTAGGTTAGGTTAGGTTAGGTTAGGTTAGGTTAGGTTAGGTTAGGTTAGGTTAGGTTAGGTTAGGTTAGGTTAGGTTAGGTTAGGTTAGGTTAGGTTAGGTTAGGTTAGGTTAGGTTAGGTTAGGTTAGGTTAGGTTAGGTTAGGTTAGGTTAGGTTAGGTTAGGTTAGGTTAGGTTAGGTTAGGTTAGGTTAGGTTAGGTTAGGTTAGGTTAGGTTAGGTTAGGTTAGGTTAGGTTAGGTTAGGTTAGGTTAGGTTAGGTTAGGTTAGGTTAGGTTAGGTTAGGTTAGGTTAGGTTAGGTTAGGTTAGGTTAGGTTAGGTTAGGTTAGGTTAGGTTAGGTTAGGTTAGGTTAGGTTAGGTTAGGTTAGGTTAGGTTAGGTTAGGTTAGGTTAGGTTAGGTTAGGTTAGGTTAGGTTAGGTTAGGTTA
>OX457111.1:0-15000 GCA_949752805.1 Deilephila elpenor | reverse complement strand
GAAATAATTTGTTTATATAAGGTTATGTTATTTACAATATAAAATTTTGGTGTAAAAAAAGAAAGAGAAAAGATAAATCTGTATACAATAAGGTAAAATGAGTCGCTAGTAAATAATAATTTGAATATAAAATTAAACGATCTTTTACAGTCTTATGACTAATAGCTATACAATTAAAATCTTAGGTCTAAAATGGTTTACAGTGTGTAGCACCGTTGTCGGTATCCAGAATCGACACAGGGATTGGCTGAGCGTGGTTCTTATTGCTTCCCAGGGGGAGTAGAGAGGACTAAGGGCCGTAATCGATCCTTTGACCGATCCTCTCCCTCATAGATATGAGTCTCGGGCATGTGGGAGATGTTGCTCTGTGGCCCGTGTCGAGTTTGGATCCGAATCTGGTGTTGTGGGCTTCGCAGTTTGAGCACTTCGATTGGGCCTTGTCTTCCTTGGAGGGGCAGTCGGCGATGGTGTGTTGTGGTGAAGCGCAGTGACCGCAGGTCTGAGCGGTGGATGAGCATTTGGCCTTAGTGTGCCCGAATTGCAGACACCGGAAGCACTGGAGGAACGGGGAGAAGTCTGCAGCGTGGACCCGCATGTAATCCACACAGACTCGCCCCATCTCTGTGATCCGGCGCCAGACACTCGGGCTAGCTTGCAGCACCGCGTTGTAAAGCGCTGGGTTCCTATTATTACGTTTAAAGCGTAGGAGGAGGTCGTTGTCATTGATGATCAGTGGTTCTAATTCAGGGTTCTGTGACTTAATGATGGAGGGGAGTTCTTCCGCCGGAACGTCGCAGGTGACGCCCTTCAAAATTATCAGCGGACTGAGCCGGCGGGCGGGTTCGGCGGTGACGCGTTCTGCCGTCCGCAGGCGATTGAGGGCGTCATCCCGCTGTTCAACAGTGTCGAACTCGACCCTCAGTTTTCCTTTTGAGATGGTCTTCACGTTGGCAGGTGCGTATTTAGCTTCGCGGAAGGATATTGATTTTCGAAGTGCCGTGACTGCTTCTTCTTTGGTTTTAGCCGCGGTTGTGGGGGTTACAATCATCGCAGGGCGTGAGATAACGGGGTTGGAGTGTGGTGCGCTTCTAGATGGTGTGGATGTGTTGGTGGTCGGGCGTTTGAAGGTTGAAGGGGCGATGGCTGATGCGGTAGCGGAGGCGACTGCGGCGTAAGTAGATTTAGTTTGTTCCTTCTGTAGTGCTATGAGTTCTTCCTTTATGGAGTTGACGGCGGAGAGGTGGTTAGCGAGTTCCTTCTTGACGCAGCTGAGGATGTCTTCCTTGAGATTGTTGTTGCTTGCAGTGGGGGGTGCTGTTTCGTGTTCCGGGCCGGGTGGGTAGGTAATGTGGGGGTATTTCTGTTCGTCGAGAATTGCTTCGGAAAATTGTAGCAGTTGGTGGGCGATGCTTAAAATCATGTTCTTGCCCTCCTTTTTAACGCTCTTTGGTTTTACGGCTTCCATGAGTTGTAAGCAGTATTGTTCCATCATGTCTCCAAGGAAGGCTTTGGTTACAGGGAATGCTGGGTATTCATTGCTGTCATTCACCAGCTTGATGAAATCGGGCGGGTAATCATAATGTACCTCCGCCATTGTTGCTCATGAGAGGTTTGAGTGTTAAGATTAGGGTTTGTGTAGGGGGAGGGGGGGAATTTGGGAATTCCGACGGGGCCAGTCGCTAGGCCTTCCCGAGCCGGTTCTAACGAACCCAAACTCAGGGGGTCCAGGACCGGAAACGACGGAGATAGGATTAGGGAGGTAAGGAAGGGAGTGTGGGGGGGAGGGGGGGGAATTCCGGGATTCCGCCGGAGCCAATCGCTAGGCCTTCCCGAGCCGGTTCTAACGAACCCAAACTCAGGGGGTCTAGGACCAGTAACGACGGAGATAGGATTAGGGGAGTGGGGAAGGGACTGTGGGGGGGAATTCCGGGATTCCGCCGGAGCCAATCGCTAGGCCTTCCCGAGCCGGTTCCAAAGAACCCAAACTCAGGGGGTCTAGGACCAGGAACGACGGAGATAGGGTCGGCGGGGGTGAGGTAAGATTGCGGGGAGAGGGGGGGGGGGGGGGAAGGTTTCGTGGGGTGACGTTTGGGAGGGGTTTGGTGAAAGGTGCAGCGGGGGGTAGGGGAGACTGAAACAGCTAAGTCCGGGAAAAAGTGGGCGGGGCCAAAGTAAAAGGGGGTGGGACTTAACTTGGAGTGGGCGGGGCTACCACGGAAAAAGTGGGAGGAGCCAACAAAAGTGGGCGGGGTTTAGGGACAAAGTGGGCGGAGTTTAGTGTGAAAGGGGCGGAGTTTAACTTAAGTGGGAGGAGTCTGTTTTGGCTGAGGGCCAATGAGAAGTGAGATAAATATAAGTGGGTTGTACGGCAATTACCAATAGAGTGATAGATAAATATTCATTGGTCTGAAATAAGTGACCAATGATCAAGTAAATAAATATAAGATTTTAGAAGTAAATTAAATATATATTATGAATAAGGATTTTAAAATTTTCACAACTTCCAGATTTTAAATTTAAAATTGTGTAAGTTTATGAATAGAAGATTTAAAAAGGATTTTAGATGAGTAGGAATGAGAAAGGAAAACCTCGCTCAATCAGCCGCTATTGCTCCGATCAGGTCGTGAGTGGTGTCGATGGAACCGGGAGGTTGCCCTCTACCAGATTATTCCATCAGACAGACTTCGAACCTGTATGCTGTTCAGATATGACCTTCTTCTGGTGATTTTAAAAATGACTTTTTTGTTTATGGGCGGATTTGGCTGGTTCTTGGTGTGCAGGCTGAGGGTCCCCAAAAAATGATTTGGGAACTGGTCCCAGGTCTCTAGGTCCGAAGGTCACGGAGTAATCACTTGGTTAAAGTACGGCTGAAAACTCACTATGTGTCCAGGTGGATTTCAGGCACTTCCTGATGTCCGATGGTGATGATCTTGGTGTCCAGGGATTCTTGGTGAAGTGGCGCAACTTCTGGTATATGAGCTGGCCCAGGATCTCAGCTCCTGAGAGCAGGAGAGCCCTCCGAAGTAGAAGTATGAATTTTGAGGGTGAAAGCACCGCTCAATGGAAGAATACGGCAGCTAGAACTGTACACTTTGGTGGACAATGTAGTCCTGGCTCGGGGCTACCACTGTGGGGTCCAGGATCAATTCTAGCTGGAAGGTTTGTGAAGTTATGGAAGAAAAACTGTCTTTAACTGTGTAAAACTGGGTGTGGCGCACTTCACTGTTCGATGTCTTCAAAAGTACCCACGAGAAAATTCTGGAACTTTGCACAGGGAAGGGGGGGGATATACGGAGTCGAACTGCAGTCCAAAAACTATATGTAAAAGATCGTTTTACGGAGATATAGTCACTTGAGTCACTTGGAAAATTTTTCACAAAAAGTTTTTCTTTAATATCTTTGTCACTTATTATCCGATTTTAAAAATTCTTTTGGATACGCATAGAGGGTCACAGCGCGCACATTTTGGTGTATCACACTTGTTAGTTTTGCACATAAAACCTATTTTTCGGATTTTTTGAACGCGGAGCGGCTTAAAAGTGATGCGCGCGGTGCGGCGTTCGCGCTGCGACTCGGTTAGGTTAGGTTAGGTTAGGTTAGGTTAGGTTAGGTTAGGTTAGGTTAGGTTAGGTTAGGTTAGGTTAGGTTAGGTTAGGTTAGGTTAGGTTAGGTTAGGTTAGGTTAGGTTAGGTTAGGTTAGGTTAGGTTAGGTTAGGTTAGGTTAGGTTAGGTTAGGTTAGGTTAGGTTAGGTTAGGTTAGGTTAGGTTAGGTTAGGTTAGGTTAGGTTAGGTTAGGTTAGGTTAGGTTAGGTTAGGTTAGGTTAGGTTAGGTTAGGTTAGGTTAGGTTAGGTTAGGTTAGGTTAGGTTAGGTTAGGTTAGGTTAGGTTAGGTTAGGTTAGGTTAGGTTAGGTTAGGTTAGGTTAGGTTAGGTTAGGTTAGGTTAGGTTAGGTTAGGTTAGGTTAGGTTAGGTTAGGTTAGGTTAGGTTAGGTTAGGTTAGGTTAGGTTAGGTTAGGTTAGGTTAGGTTAGGTTAGGTTAGGTTAGGTTAGGTTAGGTTAGGTTAGGTTAGGTTAGGTTAGGTTAGGTTAGGTTAGGTTAGGTTAGGTTAGGTTAGGTTAGGTTAGGTTAGGTTAGGTTAGGTTAGGTTAGGTTAGGTTAGGTTAGGTTAGGTTAGGTTAGGTTAGGTTAGGTTAGGTTAGGTTAGGTTAGGTTAGGTTAGGTTAGGTTAGGTTAGGTTAGGTTAGGTTAGGTTAGGTTAGGTTAGGTTAGGTTAGGTTAGGTTAGGTTAGGTTAGGTTAGGTTAGGTTAGGTTAGGTTAGGTTAGGTTAGGTTAGGTTAGGTTAGGTTAGGTTAGGTTAGGTTAGGTTAGGTTAGGTTAGGTTAGGTTAGGTTAGGTTAGGTTAGGTTAGGTTAGGTTAGGTTAGGTTAGGTTAGGTTAGGTTAGGTTAGGTTAGGTTAGGTTAGGTTAGGTTAGGTTAGGTTAGGTTAGGTTAGGTTAGGTTAGGTTAGGTTAGGTTAGGTTAGGTTAGGTTAGGTTAGGTTAGGTTAGGTTAGGTTAGGTTAGGTTAGGTTAGGTTAGGTTAGGTTAGGTTAGGTTAGGTTAGGTTAGGTTAGGTTAGGTTAGGTTAGGTTAGGTTAGGTTAGGTTAGGTTAGGTTAGGTTAGGTTAGGTTAGGTTAGGTTAGGTTAGGTTAGGTTAGGTTAGGTTAGGTTAGGTTAGGTTAGGTTAGGTTAGGTTAGGTTAGGTTAGGTTAGGTTAGGTTAGGTTAGGTTAGGTTAGGTTAGGTTAGGTTAGGTTAGGTTAGGTTAGGTTAGGTTAGGTTAGGTTAGGTTAGGTTAGGTTAGGTTAGGTTAGGTTAGGTTAGGTTAGGTTAGGTTAGGTTAGGTTAGGTTAGGTTAGGTTAGGTTAGGTTAGGTTAGGTTAGGTTAGGTTAGGTTAGGTTAGGTTAGGTTAGGTTAGGTTAGGTTAGGTTAGGTTAGGTTAGGTTAGGTTAGGTTAGGTTAGGTTAGGTTAGGTTAGGTTAGGTTAGGTTAGGTTAGGTTAGGTTAGGTTAGGTTAGGTTAGGTTAGGTTAGGTTAGGTTAGGTTAGGTTAGGTTAGGTTAGGTTAGGTTAGGTTAGGTTAGGTTAGGTTAGGTTAGGTTAGGTTAGGTTAGGTTAGGTTAGGTTAGGTTAGGTTAGGTTAGGTTAGGTTAGGTTAGGTTAGGTTAGGTTAGGTTAGGTTAGGTTAGGTTAGGTTAGGTTAGGTTAGGTTAGGTTAGGTTAGGTTAGGTTAGGTTAGGTTAGGTTAGGTTAGGTTAGGTTAGGTTAGGTTAGGTTAGGTTAGGTTAGGTTAGGTTAGGTTAGGTTAGGTTAGGTTAGGTTAGGTTAGGTTAGGTTAGGTTAGGTTAGGTTAGGTTAGGTTAGGTTAGGTTAGGTTAGGTTAGGTTAGGTTAGGTTAGGTTAGGTTAGGTTAGGTTAGGTTAGGTTAGGTTAGGTTAGGTTAGGTTAGGTTAGGTTAGGTTAGGTTAGGTTAGGTTAGGTTAGGTTAGGTTAGGTTAGGTTAGGTTAGGTTAGGTTAGGTTAGGTTAGGTTAGGTTAGGTTAGGTTAGGTTAGGTTAGGTTAGGTTAGGTTAGGTTAGGTTAGGTTAGGTTAGGTTAGGTTAGGTTAGGTTAGGTTAGGTTAGGTTAGGTTAGGTTAGGTTAGGTTAGGTTAGGTTAGGTTAGGTTAGGTTAGGTTAGGTTAGGTTAGGTTAGGTTAGGTTAGGTTAGGTTAGGTTAGGTTAGGTTAGGTTAGGTTAGGTTAGGTTAGGTTAGGTTAGGTTAGGTTAGGTTAGGTTAGGTTAGGTTAGGTTAGGTTAGGTTAGGTTAGGTTAGGTTAGGTTAGGTTAGGTTAGGTTAGGTTAGGTTAGGTTAGGTTAGGTTAGGTTAGGTTAGGTTAGGTTAGGTTAGGTTAGGTTAGGTTAGGTTAGGTTAGGTTAGGTTAGGTTAGGTTAGGTTAGGTTAGGTTAGGTTAGGTTAGGTTAGGTTAGGTTAGGTTAGGTTAGGTTAGGTTAGGTTAGGTTAGGTTAGGTTAGGTTAGGTTAGGTTAGGTTAGGTTAGGTTAGGTTAGGTTAGGTTAGGTTAGGTTAGGTTAGGTTAGGTTAGGTTAGGTTAGGTTAGGTTAGGTTAGGTTAGGTTAGGTTAGGTTAGGTTAGGTTAGGTTAGGTTAGGTTAGGTTAGGTTAGGTTAGGTTAGGTTAGGTTAGGTTAGGTTAGGTTAGGTTAGGTTAGGTTAGGTTAGGTTAGGTTAGGTTAGGTTAGGTTAGGTTAGGTTAGGTTAGGTTAGGTTAGGTTAGGTTAGGTTAGGTTAGGTTAGGTTAGGTTAGGTTAGGTTAGGTTAGGTTAGGTTAGGTTAGGTTAGGTTAGGTTAGGTTAGGTTAGGTTAGGTTAGGTTAGGTTAGGTTAGGTTAGGTTAGGTTAGGTTAGGTTAGGTTAGGTTAGGTTAGGTTAGGTTAGGTTAGGTTAGGTTAGGTTAGGTTAGGTTAGGTTAGGTTAGGTTAGGTTAGGTTAGGTTAGGTTAGGTTAGGTTAGGTTAGGTTAGGTTAGGTTAGGTTAGGTTAGGTTAGGTTAGGTTAGGTTAGGTTAGGTTAGGTTAGGTTAGGTTAGGTTAGGTTAGGTTAGGTTAGGTTAGGTTAGGTTAGGTTAGGTTAGGTTAGGTTAGGTTAGGTTAGGTTAGGTTAGGTTAGGTTAGGTTAGGTTAGGTTAGGTTAGGTTAGGTTAGGTTAGGTTAGGTTAGGTTAGGTTAGGTTAGGTTAGGTTAGGTTAGGTTAGGTTAGGTTAGGTTAGGTTAGGTTAGGTTAGGTTAGGTTAGGTTAGGTTAGGTTAGGTTAGGTTAGGTTAGGTTAGGTTAGGTTAGGTTAGGTTAGGTTAGGTTAGGTTAGGTTAGGTTAGGTTAGGTTAGGTTAGGTTAGGTTAGGTTAGGTTAGGTTAGGTTAGGTTAGGTTAGGTTAGGTTAGGTTAGGTTAGGTTAGGTTAGGTTAGGTTAGGTTAGGTTAGGTTAGGTTAGGTTAGGTTAGGTTAGGTTAGGTTAGGTTAGGTTAGGTTAGGTTAGGTTAGGTTAGGTTAGGTTAGGTTAGGTTAGGTTAGGTTAGGTTAGGTTAGGTTAGGTTAGGTTAGGTTAGGTTAGGTTAGGTTAGGTTAGGTTAGGTTAGGTTAGGTTAGGTTAGGTTAGGTTAGGTTAGGTTAGGTTAGGTTAGGTTAGGTTAGGTTAGGTTAGGTTAGGTTAGGTTAGGTTAGGTTAGGTTAGGTTAGGTTAGGTTAGGTTAGGTTAGGTTAGGTTAGGTTAGGTTAGGTTAGGTTAGGTTAGGTTAGGTTAGGTTAGGTTAGGTTAGGTTAGGTTAGGTTAGGTTAGGTTAGGTTAGGTTAGGTTAGGTTAGGTTAGGTTAGGTTAGGTTAGGTTAGGTTAGGTTAGGTTAGGTTAGGTTAGGTTAGGTTAGGTTAGGTTAGGTTAGGTTAGGTTAGGTTAGGTTAGGTTAGGTTAGGTTAGGTTAGGTTAGGTTAGGTTAGGTTAGGTTAGGTTAGGTTAGGTTAGGTTAGGTTAGGTTAGGTTAGGTTAGGTTAGGTTAGGTTAGGTTAGGTTAGGTTAGGTTAGGTTAGGTTAGGTTAGGTTAGGTTAGGTTAGGTTAGGTTAGGTTAGGTTAGGTTAGGTTAGGTTAGGTTAGGTTAGGTTAGGTTAGGTTAGGTTAGGTTAGGTTAGGTTAGGTTAGGTTAGGTTAGGTTAGGTTAGGTTAGGTTAGGTTAGGTTAGGTTAGGTTAGGTTAGGTTAGGTTAGGTTAGGTTAGGTTAGGTTAGGTTAGGTTAGGTTAGGTTAGGTTAGGTTAGGTTAGGTTAGGTTAGGTTAGGTTAGGTTAGGTTAGGTTAGGTTAGGTTAGGTTAGGTTAGGTTAGGTTAGGTTAGGTTAGGTTAGGTTAGGTTAGGTTAGGTTAGGTTAGGTTAGGTTAGGTTAGGTTAGGTTAGGTTAGGTTAGGTTAGGTTAGGTTAGGTTAGGTTAGGTTAGGTTAGGTTAGGTTAGGTTAGGTTAGGTTAGGTTAGGTTAGGTTAGGTTAGGTTAGGTTAGGTTAGGTTAGGTTAGGTTAGGTTAGGTTAGGTTAGGTTAGGTTAGGTTAGGTTAGGTTAGGTTAGGTTAGGTTAGGTTAGGTTAGGTTAGGTTAGGTTAGGTTAGGTTAGGTTAGGTTAGGTTAGGTTAGGTTAGGTTAGGTTAGGTTAGGTTAGGTTAGGTTAGGTTAGGTTAGGTTAGGTTAGGTTAGGTTAGGTTAGGTTAGGTTAGGTTAGGTTAGGTTAGGTTAGGTTAGGTTAGGTTAGGTTAGGTTAGGTTAGGTTAGGTTAGGTTAGGTTAGGTTAGGTTAGGTTAGGTTAGGTTAGGTTAGGTTAGGTTAGGTTAGGTTAGGTTAGGTTAGGTTAGGTTAGGTTAGGTTAGGTTAGGTTAGGTTAGGTTAGGTTAGGTTAGGTTAGGTTAGGTTAGGTTAGGTTAGGTTAGGTTAGGTTAGGTTAGGTTAGGTTAGGTTAGGTTAGGTTAGGTTAGGTTAGGTTAGGTTAGGTTAGGTTAGGTTAGGTTAGGTTAGGTTAGGTTAGGTTAGGTTAGGTTAGGTTAGGTTAGGTTAGGTTAGGTTAGGTTAGGTTAGGTTAGGTTAGGTTAGGTTAGGTTAGGTTAGGTTAGGTTAGGTTAGGTTAGGTTAGGTTAGGTTAGGTTAGGTTAGGTTAGGTTAGGTTAGGTTAGGTTAGGTTAGGTTAGGTTAGGTTAGGTTAGGTTAGGTTAGGTTAGGTTAGGTTAGGTTAGGTTAGGTTAGGTTAGGTTAGGTTAGGTTAGGTTAGGTTAGGTTAGGTTAGGTTAGGTTAGGTTAGGTTAGGTTAGGTTAGGTTAGGTTAGGTTAGGTTAGGTTAGGTTAGGTTAGGTTAGGTTAGGTTAGGTTAGGTTAGGTTAGGTTAGGTTAGGTTAGGTTAGGTTAGGTTAGGTTAGGTTAGGTTAGGTTAGGTTAGGTTAGGTTAGGTTAGGTTAGGTTAGGTTAGGTTAGGTTAGGTTAGGTTAGGTTAGGTTAGGTTAGGTTAGGTTAGGTTAGGTTAGGTTAGGTTAGGTTAGGTTAGGTTAGGTTAGGTTAGGTTAGGTTAGGTTAGGTTAGGTTAGGTTAGGTTAGGTTAGGTTAGGTTAGGTTAGGTTAGGTTAGGTTAGGTTAGGTTAGGTTAGGTTAGGTTAGGTTAGGTTAGGTTAGGTTAGGTTAGGTTAGGTTAGGTTAGGTTAGGTTAGGTTAGGTTAGGTTAGGTTAGGTTAGGTTAGGTTAGGTTAGGTTAGGTTAGGTTAGGTTAGGTTAGGTTAGGTTAGGTTAGGTTAGGTTAGGTTAGGTTAGGTTAGGTTAGGTTAGGTTAGGTTAGGTTAGGTTAGGTTAGGTTAGGTTAGGTTAGGTTAGGTTAGGTTAGGTTAGGTTAGGTTAGGTTAGGTTAGGTTAGGTTAGGTTAGGTTAGGTTAGGTTAGGTTAGGTTAGGTTAGGTTAGGTTAGGTTAGGTTAGGTTAGGTTAGGTTAGGTTAGGTTAGGTTAGGTTAGGTTAGGTTAGGTTAGGTTAGGTTAGGTTAGGTTAGGTTAGGTTAGGTTAGGTTAGGTTAGGTTAGGTTAGGTTAGGTTAGGTTAGGTTAGGTTAGGTTAGGTTAGGTTAGGTTAGGTTAGGTTAGGTTAGGTTAGGTTAGGTTAGGTTAGGTTAGGTTAGGTTAGGTTAGGTTAGGTTAGGTTAGGTTAGGTTAGGTTAGGTTAGGTTAGGTTAGGTTAGGTTAGGTTAGGTTAGGTTAGGTTAGGTTAGGTTAGGTTAGGTTAGGTTAGGTTAGGTTAGGTTAGGTTAGGTTAGGTTAGGTTAGGTTAGGTTAGGTTAGGTTAGGTTAGGTTAGGTTAGGTTAGGTTAGGTTAGGTTAGGTTAGGTTAGGTTAGGTTAGGTTAGGTTAGGTTAGGTTAGGTTAGGTTAGGTTAGGTTAGGTTAGGTTAGGTTAGGTTAGGTTAGGTTAGGTTAGGTTAGGTTAGGTTAGGTTAGGTTAGGTTAGGTTAGGTTAGGTTAGGTTAGGTTAGGTTAGGTTAGGTTAGGTTAGGTTAGGTTAGGTTAGGTTAGGTTAGGTTAGGTTAGGTTAGGTTAGGTTAGGTTAGGTTAGGTTAGGTTAGGTTAGGTTAGGTTAGGTTAGGTTAGGTTAGGTTAGGTTAGGTTAGGTTAGGTTAGGTTAGGTTAGGTTAGGTTAGGTTAGGTTAGGTTAGGTTAGGTTAGGTTAGGTTAGGTTAGGTTAGGTTAGGTTAGGTTAGGTTAGGTTAGGTTAGGTTAGGTTAGGTTAGGTTAGGTTAGGTTAGGTTAGGTTAGGTTAGGTTAGGTTAGGTTAGGTTAGGTTAGGTTAGGTTAGGTTAGGTTAGGTTAGGTTAGGTTAGGTTAGGTTAGGTTAGGTTAGGTTAGGTTAGGTTAGGTTAGGTTAGGTTAGGTTAGGTTAGGTTAGGTTAGGTTAGGTTAGGTTAGGTTAGGTTAGGTTAGGTTAGGTTAGGTTAGGTTAGGTTAGGTTAGGTTAGGTTAGGTTAGGTTAGGTTAGGTTAGGTTAGGTTAGGTTAGGTTAGGTTAGGTTAGGTTAGGTTAGGTTAGGTTAGGTTAGGTTAGGTTAGGTTAGGTTAGGTTAGGTTAGGTTAGGTTAGGTTAGGTTAGGTTAGGTTAGGTTAGGTTAGGTTAGGTTAGGTTAGGTTAGGTTAGGTTAGGTTAGGTTAGGTTAGGTTAGGTTAGGTTAGGTTAGGTTAGGTTAGGTTAGGTTAGGTTAGGTTAGGTTAGGTTAGGTTAGGTTAGGTTAGGTTAGGTTAGGTTAGGTTAGGTTAGGTTAGGTTAGGTTAGGTTAGGTTAGGTTAGGTTAGGTTAGGTTAGGTTAGGTTAGGTTAGGTTAGGTTAGGTTAGGTTAGGTTAGGTTAGGTTAGGTTAGGTTAGGTTAGGTTAGGTTAGGTTAGGTTAGGTTAGGTTAGGTTAGGTTAGGTTAGGTTAGGTTAGGTTAGGTTAGGTTAGGTTAGGTTAGGTTAGGTTAGGTTAGGTTAGGTTAGGTTAGGTTAGGTTAGGTTAGGTTAGGTTAGGTTAGGTTAGGTTAGGTTAGGTTAGGTTAGGTTAGGTTAGGTTAGGTTAGGTTAGGTTAGGTTAGGTTAGGTTAGGTTAGGTTAGGTTAGGTTAGGTTAGGTTAGGTTAGGTTAGGTTAGGTTAGGTTAGGTTAGGTTAGGTTAGGTTAGGTTAGGTTAGGTTAGGTTAGGTTAGGTTAGGTTAGGTTAGGTTAGGTTAGGTTAGGTTAGGTTAGGTTAGGTTAGGTTAGGTTAGGTTAGGTTAGGTTAGGTTAGGTTAGGTTAGGTTAGGTTAGGTTAGGTTAGGTTAGGTTAGGTTAGGTTAGGTTAGGTTAGGTTAGGTTAGGTTAGGTTAGGTTAGGTTAGGTTAGGTTAGGTTAGGTTAGGTTAGGTTAGGTTAGGTTAGGTTAGGTTAGGTTAGGTTAGGTTAGGTTAGGTTAGGTTAGGTTAGGTTAGGTTAGGTTAGGTTAGGTTAGGTTAGGTTAGGTTAGGTTAGGTTAGGTTAGGTTAGGTTAGGTTAGGTTAGGTTAGGTTAGGTT
Organism: Deilephila elpenor; assembly: GCA_949752805.1. Classification (NCBI taxonomy): domain Eukaryota; kingdom Metazoa; phylum Arthropoda; class Insecta; order Lepidoptera; family Sphingidae; genus Deilephila; species Deilephila elpenor. The sequence goes on along the minus strand of OX457111.1, from coordinate 3,397 downwards.
AGGTTAGGTTAGGTTAGGTTAGGTTAGGTTAGGTTAGGTTAGGTTAGGTTAGGTTAGGTTAGGTTAGGTTAGGTTAGGTTAGGTTAGGTTAGGTTAGGTTAGGTTAGGTTAGGTTAGGTTAGGTTAGGTTAGGTTAGGTTAGGTTAGGTTAGGTTAGGTTAGGTTAGGTTAGGTTAGGTTAGGTTAGGTTAGGTTAGGTTAGGTTAGGTTAGGTTAGGTTAGGTTAGGTTAGGTTAGGTTAGGTTAGGTTAGGTTAGGTTAGGTTAGGTTAGGTTAGGTTAGGTTAGGTTAGGTTAGGTTAGGTTAGGTTAGGTTAGGTTAGGTTAGGTTAGGTTAGGTTAGGTTAGGTTAGGTTAGGTTAGGTTAGGTTAGGTTAGGTTAGGTTAGGTTAGGTTAGGTTAGGTTAGGTTAGGTTAGGTTAGGTTAGGTTAGGTTAGGTTAGGTTAGGTTAGGTTAGGTTAGGTTAGGTTAGGTTAGGTTAGGTTAGGTTAGGTTAGGTTAGGTTAGGTTAGGTTAGGTTAGGTTAGGTTAGGTTAGGTTAGGTTAGGTTAGGTTAGGTTAGGTTAGGTTAGGTTAGGTTAGGTTAGGTTAGGTTAGGTTAGGTTAGGTTAGGTTAGGTTAGGTTAGGTTAGGTTAGGTTAGGTTAGGTTAGGTTAGGTTAGGTTAGGTTAGGTTAGGTTAGGTTAGGTTAGGTTAGGTTAGGTTAGGTTAGGTTAGGTTAGGTTAGGTTAGGTTAGGTTAGGTTAGGTTAGGTTAGGTTAGGTTAGGTTAGGTTAGGTTAGGTTAGGTTAGGTTAGGTTAGGTTAGGTTAGGTTAGGTTAGGTTAGGTTAGGTTAGGTTAGGTTAGGTTAGGTTAGGTTAGGTTAGGTTAGGTTAGGTTAGGTTAGGTTAGGTTAGGTTAGGTTAGGTTAGGTTAGGTTAGGTTAGGTTAGGTTAGGTTAGGTTAGGTTAGGTTAGGTTAGGTTAGGTTAGGTTAGGTTAGGTTAGGTTAGGTTAGGTTAGGTTAGGTTAGGTTAGGTTAGGTTAGGTTAGGTTAGGTTAGGTTAGGTTAGGTTAGGTTAGGTTAGGTTAGGTTAGGTTAGGTTAGGTTAGGTTAGGTTAGGTTAGGTTAGGTTAGGTTAGGTTAGGTTAGGTTAGGTTAGGTTAGGTTAGGTTAGGTTAGGTTAGGTTAGGTTAGGTTAGGTTAGGTTAGGTTAGGTTAGGTTAGGTTAGGTTAGGTTAGGTTAGGTTAGGTTAGGTTAGGTTAGGTTAGGTTAGGTTAGGTTAGGTTAGGTTAGGTTAGGTTAGGTTAGGTTAGGTTAGGTTAGGTTAGGTTAGGTTAGGTTAGGTTAGGTTAGGTTAGGTTAGGTTAGGTTAGGTTAGGTTAGGTTAGGTTAGGTTAGGTTAGGTTAGGTTAGGTTAGGTTAGGTTAGGTTAGGTTAGGTTAGGTTAGGTTAGGTTAGGTTAGGTTAGGTTAGGTTAGGTTAGGTTAGGTTAGGTTAGGTTAGGTTAGGTTAGGTTAGGTTAGGTTAGGTTAGGTTAGGTTAGGTTAGGTTAGGTTAGGTTAGGTTAGGTTAGGTTAGGTTAGGTTAGGTTAGGTTAGGTTAGGTTAGGTTAGGTTAGGTTAGGTTAGGTTAGGTTAGGTTAGGTTAGGTTAGGTTAGGTTAGGTTAGGTTAGGTTAGGTTAGGTTAGGTTAGGTTAGGTTAGGTTAGGTTAGGTTAGGTTAGGTTAGGTTAGGTTAGGTTAGGTTAGGTTAGGTTAGGTTAGGTTAGGTTAGGTTAGGTTAGGTTAGGTTAGGTTAGGTTAGGTTAGGTTAGGTTAGGTTAGGTTAGGTTAGGTTAGGTTAGGTTAGGTTAGGTTAGGTTAGGTTAGGTTAGGTTAGGTTAGGTTAGGTTAGGTTAGGTTAGGTTAGGTTAGGTTAGGTTAGGTTAGGTTAGGTTAGGTTAGGTTCGGTTAGGTTAGGTTAGGTTAGGTTAGGTTAGGTTAGGTTAGGTTAGGTTAGGTTAGGTTAGGTTAGGTTAGGTTAGGTTAGGTTAGGTTAGGTTAGGTTAGGTTAGGTTAGGTTAGGTTAGGTTAGGTTAGGTTAGGTTAGGTTAGGTTAGGTTAGGTTAGGTTAGGTTAGGTTAGGTTAGGTTAGGTTAGGTTAGGTTAGGTTAGGTTAGGTTAGGTTAGGTTAGGTTAGGTTAGGTTAGGTTAGGTTAGGTTAGGTTAGGTTAGGTTAGGTTAGGTTAGGTTAGGTTAGGTTAGGTTAGGTTAGGTTAGGTTAGGTTAGGTTAGGTTAGGTTAGGTTAGGTTAGGTTAGGTTAGGTTAGGTTAGGTTAGGTTAGGTTAGGTTAGGTTAGGTTAGGTTAGGTTAGGTTAGGTTAGGTTAGGTTAGGTTAGGTTAGGTTAGGTTAGGTTAGGTTAGGTTAGGTTAGGTTAGGTTAGGTTAGGTTAGGTTAGGTTAGGTTAGGTTAGGTTAGGTTAGGTTAGGTTAGGTTAGGTTAGGTTAGGTTAGGTTAGGTTAGGTTAGGTTAGGTTAGGTTAGGTTAGGTTAGGTTAGGTTAGGTTAGGTTAGGTTAGGTTAGGTTAGGTTAGGTTAGGTTAGGTTAGGTTAGGTTAGGTTAGGTTAGGTTAGGTTAGGTTAGGTTAGGTTAGGTTAGGTTAGGTTAGGTTAGGTTAGGTTAGGTTAGGTTAGGTTAGGTTAGGTTAGGTTAGGTTAGGTTAGGTTAGGTTAGGTTAGGTTAGGTTAGGTTAGGTTAGGTTAGGTTAGGTTAGGTTAGGTTAGGTTAGGTTAGGTTAGGTTAGGTTAGGTTAGGTTAGGTTAGGTTAGGTTAGGTTAGGTTAGGTTAGGTTAGGTTAGGTTAGGTTAGGTTAGGTTAGGTTAGGTTAGGTTAGGTTAGGTTAGGTTAGGTTAGGTTAGGTTAGGTTAGGTTAGGTTAGGTTAGGTTAGGTTAGGTTAGGTTAGGTTAGGTTAGGTTAGGTTAGGTTAGGTTAGGTTAGGTTAGGTTAGGTTAGGTTAGGTTAGGTTAGGTTAGGTTAGGTTAGGTTAGGTTAGGTTAGGTTAGGTTAGGTTAGGTTAGGTTAGGTTAGGTTAGGTTAGGTTAGGTTAGGTTAGGTTAGGTTAGGTTAGGTTAGGTTAGGTTAGGTTAGGTTAGGTTAGGTTAGGTTAGGTTAGGTTAGGTTAGGTTAGGTTAGGTTAGGTTAGGTTAGGTTAGGTTAGGTTAGGTTAGGTTAGGTTAGGTTAGGTTAGGTTAGGTTAGGTTAGGTTAGGTTAGGTTAGGTTAGGTTAGGTTAGGTTAGGTTAGGTTAGGTTAGGTTAGGTTAGGTTAGGTTAGGTTAGGTTAGGTTAGGTTAGGTTAGGTTAGGTTAGGTTAGGTTAGGTTAGGTTAGGTTAGGTTAGGTTAGGTTAGGTTAGGTTAGGTTAGGTTAGGTTAG
>OX457110.1:13415748-13430748 GCA_949752805.1 Deilephila elpenor | reverse complement strand
TAACCTAACCTAACCTAACCTAACCTAACCTAACCTAACCTAACCTAACCTAACCTAACCTAACCTAACCTAACCTAACCTAACCTAACCTAACCTAACCTAACCTAACCTAACCTAACCTAACCTAACCTAACCTAACCTAACCTAACCTAACCTAACCTAACCTAACCTAACCTAACCTAACCTAACCTAACCTAACCTAACCTAACCTAACCTAACCTAACCTAACCTAACCTAACCTAACCTAACCTAACCTAACCTAACCTAACCTAACCTAACCTAACCTAACCTAACCTAACCTAACCTAACCTAACCTAACCTAACCTAACCTAACCTAACCTAACCTAACCTAACCTAACCTAACCTAACCTAACCTAACCTAACCTAACCTAACCTAACCTAACCTAACCTAACCTAACCTAACCTAACCTAACCTAACCTAACCTAACCTAACCTAACCTAACCTAACCTAACCTAACCTAACCTAACCTAACCTAACCTAACCTAACCTAACCTAACCTAACCTAACCTAACCTAACCTAACCTAACCTAACCTAACCTAACCTAACCTAACCTAACCTAACCTAACCTAACCTAACCTAACCTAACCTAACCTAACCTAACCTAACCTAACCTAACCTAACCTAACCTAACCTAACCTAACCTAACCTAACCTAACCTAACCTAACCTAACCTAACCTAACCTAACCTAACCTAACCTAACCTAACCTAACCTAACCTAACCTAACCTAACCTAACCTAACCTAACCTAACCTAACCTAACCTAACCTAACCTAACCTAACCTAACCTAACCTAACCTAACCTAACCTAACCTAACCTAACCTAACCTAACCTAACCTAACCTAACCTAACCTAACCTAACCTAACCTAACCTAACCTAACCTAACCTAACCTAACCTAACCTAACCTAACCTAACCTAACCTAACCTAACCTAACCTAACCTAACCTAACCTAACCTAACCTAACCTAACCTAACCTAACCTAACCTAACCTAACCTAACCTAACCTAACCTAACCTAACCTAACCTAACCTAACCTAACCTAACCTAACCTAACCTAACCTAACCTAACCTAACCTAACCTAACCTAACCTAACCTAACCTAACCTAACCTAACCTAACCTAACCTAACCTAACCTAACCTAACCTAACCTAACCTAACCTAACCTAACCTAACCTAACCTAACCTAACCTAACCTAACCTAACCTAACCTAACCTAACCTAACCTAACCTAACCTAACCTAACCTAACCTAACCTAACCTAACCTAACCTAACCTAACCTAACCTAACCTAACCTAACCTAACCTAACCTAACCTAACCTAACCTAACCTAACCTAACCTAACCTAACCTAACCTAACCTAACCTAACCTAACCTAACCTAACCTAACCTAACCTAACCTAACCTAACCTAACCTAACCTAACCTAACCTAACCTAACCTAACCTAACCTAACCTAACCTAACCTAACCTAACCTAACCTAACCTAACCTAACCTAACCTAACCTAACCTAACCTAACCTAACCTAACCTAACCTAACCTAACCTAACCTAACCTAACCTAACCTAACCTAACCTAACCTAACCTAACCTAACCTAACCTAACCTAACCTAACCTAACCTAACCTAACCTAACCTAACCTAACCTAACCTAACCTAACCTAACCTAACCTAACCTAACCTAACCTAACCTAACCTAACCTAACCTAACCTAACCTAACCTAACCTAACCTAACCTAACCTAACCTAACCTAACCTAACCTAACCTAACCTAACCTAACCTAACCTAACCTAACCTAACCTAACCTAACCTAACCTAACCTAACCTAACCTAACCTAACCTAACCTAACCTAACCTAACCTAACCTAACCTAACCTAACCTAACCTAACCTAACCTAACCTAACCTAACCTAACCTAACCTAACCTAACCTAACCTAACCTAACCTAACCTAACCTAACCTAACCTAACCTAACCTAACCTAACCTAACCTAACCTAACCTAACCTAACCTAACCTAACCTAACCTAACCTAACCTAACCTAACCTAACCTAACCTAACCTAACCTAACCTAACCTAACCTAACCTAACCTAACCTAACCTAACCTAACCTAACCTAACCTAACCTAACCTAACCTAACCTAACCTAACCTAACCTAACCTAACCTAACCTAACCTAACCTAACCTAACCTAACCTAACCTAACCTAACCTAACCTAACCTAACCTAACCTAACCTAACCTAACCTAACCTAACCTAACCTAACCTAACCTAACCTAACCTAACCTAACCTAACCTAACCTAACCTAACCTAACCTAACCTAACCTAACCTAACCTAACCTAACCTAACCTAACCTAACCTAACCTAACCTAACCTAACCTAACCTAACCTAACCTAACCTAACCTAACCTAACCTAACCTAACCTAACCTAACCTAACCTAACCTAACCTAACCTAACCTAACCTAACCTAACCTAACCTAACCTAACCTAACCTAACCTAACCTAACCTAACCTAACCTAACCTAACCTAACCTAACCTAACCTAACCTAACCTAACCTAACCTAACCTAACCTAACCTAACCTAACCTAACCTAACCTAACCTAACCTAACCTAACCTAACCTAACCTAACCTAACCTAACCTAACCTAACCTAACCTAACCTAACCTAACCTAACCTAACCTAACCTAACCTAACCTAACCTAACCTAACCTAACCTAACCTAACCTAACCTAACCTAACCTAACCTAACCTAACCTAACCTAACCTAACCTAACCTAACCTAACCTAACCTAACCTAACCTAACCTAACCTAACCTAACCTAACCTAACCTAACCTAACCTAACCTAACCTAACCTAACCTAACCTAACCTAACCTAACCTAACCTAACCTAACCTAACCTAACCTAACCTAACCTAACCTAACCTAACCTAACCTAACCTAACCTAACCTAACCTAACCTAACCTAACCTAACCTAACCTAACCTAACCTAACCTAACCTAACCTAACCTAACCTAACCTAACCTAACCTAACCTAACCTAACCTAACCTAACCTAACCTAACCTAACCTAACCTAACCTAACCTAACCTAACCTAACCTAACCTAACCTAACCTAACCTAACCTAACCTAACCTAACCTAACCTAACCTAACCTAACCTAACCTAACCTAACCTAACCTAACCTAACCTAACCTAACCTAACCTAACCTAACCTAACCTAACCTAACCTAACCTAACCTAACCTAACCTAACCTAACCTAACCTAACCTAACCTAACCTAACCTAACCTAACCTAACCTAACCTAACCTAACCTAACCTAACCTAACCTAACCTAACCTAACCTAACCTAACCTAACCTAACCTAACCTAACCTAACCTAACCTAACCTAACCTAACCTAACCTAACCTAACCTAACCTAACCTAACCTAACCTAACCTAACCTAACCTAACCTAACCTAACCTAACCTAACCTAACCTAACCTAACCTAACCTAACCTAACCTAACCTAACCTAACCTAACCTAACCTAACCTAACCTAACCTAACCTAACCTAACCTAACCTAACCTAACCTAACCTAACCTAACCTAACCTAACCTAACCTAACCTAACCTAACCTAACCTAACCTAACCTAACCTAACCTAACCTAACCTAACCTAACCTAACCTAACCTAACCTAACCTAACCTAACCTAACCTAACCTAACCTAACCTAACCTAACCTAACCTAACCTAACCTAACCTAACCTAACCTAACCTAACCTAACCTAACCTAACCTAACCTAACCTAACCTAACCTAACCTAACCTAACCTAACCTAACCTAACCTAACCTAACCTAACCTAACCTAACCTAACCTAACCTAACCTAACCTAACCTAACCTAACCTAACCTAACCTAACCTAACCTAACCTAACCTAACCTAACCTAACCTAACCTAACCTAACCTAACCTAACCTAACCTAACCTAACCTAACCTAACCTAACCTAACCTAACCTAACCTAACCTAACCTAACCTAACCTAACCTAACCTAACCTAACCTAACCTAACCTAACCTAACCTAACCTAACCTAACCTAACCTAACCTAACCTAACCTAACCTAACCTAACCTAACCTAACCTAACCTAACCTAACCTAACCTAACCTAACCTAACCTAACCTAACCTAACCTAACCTAACCTAACCTAACCTAACCTAACCTAACCTAACCTAACCTAACCTAACCTAACCTAACCTAACCTAACCTAACCTAACCTAACCTAACCTAACCTAACCTAACCTAACCTAACCTAACCTAACCTAACCTAACCTAACCTAACCTAACCTAACCTAACCTAACCTAACCTAACCTAACCTAACCTAACCTAACCTAACCTAACCTAACCTAACCTAACCTAACCTAACCTAACCTAACCTAACCTAACCTAACCTAACCTAACCTAACCTAACCTAACCTAACCTAACCTAACCTAACCTAACCTAACCTAACCTAACCTAACCTAACCTAACCTAACCTAACCTAACCTAACCTAACCTAACCTAACCTAACCTAACCTAACCTAACCTAACCTAACCTAACCTAACCTAACCTAACCTAACCTAACCTAACCTAACCTAACCTAACCTAACCTAACCTAACCTAACCTAACCTAACCTAACCTAACCTAACCTAACCTAACCTAACCTAACCTAACCTAACCTAACCTAACCTAACCTAACCTAACCTAACCTAACCTAACCTAACCTAACCTAACCTAACCTAACCTAACCTAACCTAACCTAACCTAACCTAACCTAACCTAACCTAACCTAACCTAACCTAACCTAACCTAACCTAACCTAACCTAACCTAACCTAACCTAACCTAACCTAACCTAACCTAACCTAACCTAACCTAACCTAACCTAACCTAACCTAACCTAACCTAACCTAACCTAACCTAACCTAACCTAACCTAACCTAACCTAACCTAACCTAACCTAACCTAACCTAACCTAACCTAACCTAACCTAACCTAACCTAACCTAACCTAACCTAACCTAACCTAACCTAACCTAACCTAACCTAACCTAACCTAACCTAACCTAACCTAACCTAACCTAACCTAACCTAACCTAACCTAACCTAACCTAACCTAACCTAACCTAACCTAACCTAACCTAACCTAACCTAACCTAACCTAACCTAACCTAACCTAACCTAACCTAACCTAACCTAACCTAACCTAACCTAACCTAACCTAACCTAACCTAACCTAACCTAACCTAACCTAACCTAACCTAACCTAACCTAACCTAACCTAACCTAACCTAACCTAACCTAACCTAACCTAACCTAACCTAACCTAACCTAACCTAACCTAACCTAACCTAACCTAACCTAACCTAACCTAACCTAACCTAACCTAACCTAACCTAACCTAACCTAACCTAACCTAACCTAACCTAACCTAACCTAACCTAACCTAACCTAACCTAACCTAACCTAACCTAACCTAACCTAACCTAACCTAACCTAACCTAACCTAACCTAACCTAACCTAACCTAACCTAACCTAACCTAACCTAACCTAACCTAACCTAACCTAACCTAACCTAACCTAACCTAACCTAACCTAACCTAACCTAACCTAACCTAACCTAACCTAACCTAACCTAACCTAACCTAACCTAACCTAACCTAACCTAACCTAACCTAACCTAACCTAACCTAACCTAACCTAACCTAACCTAACCTAACCTAACCTAACCTAACCTAACCTAACCTAACCTAACCTAACCTAACCTAACCTAACCTAACCTAACCTAACCTAACCTAACCTAACCTAACCTAACCTAACCTAACCTAACCTAACCTAACCTAACCTAACCTAACCTAACCTAACCTAACCTAACCTAACCTAACCTAACCTAACCTAACCTAACCTAACCTAACCTAACCTAACCTAACCTAACCTAACCTAACCTAACCTAACCTAACCTAACCTAACCTAACCTAACCTAACCTAACCTAACCTAACCTAACCTAACCTAACCTAACCTAACCTAACCTAACCTAACCTAACCTAACCTAACCTAACCTAACCTAACCTAACCTAACCTAACCTAACCTAACCTAACCTAACCTAACCTAACCTAACCTAACCTAACCTAACCTAACCTAACCTAACCTAACCTAACCTAACCTAACCTAACCTAACCTAACCTAACCTAACCTAACCTAACCTAACCTAACCTAACCTAACCTAACCTAACCTAACCTAACCTAACCTAACCTAACCTAACCTAACCTAACCTAACCTAACCTAACCTAACCTAACCTAACCTAACCTAACCTAACCTAACCTAACCTAACCTAACCTAACCTAACCTAACCTAACCTAACCTAACCTAACCTAACCTAACCTAACCTAACCTAACCTAACCTAACCTAACCTAACCTAACCTAACCTAACCTAACCTAACCTAACCTAACCTAACCTAACCTAACCTAACCTAACCTAACCTAACCTAACCTAACCTAACCTAACCTAACCTAACCTAACCTAACCTAACCTAACCTAACCTAACCTAACCTAACCTAACCTAACCTAACCTAACCTAACCTAACCTAACCTAACCTAACCTAACCTAACCTAACCTAACCTAACCTAACCTAACCTAACCTAACCTAACCTAACCTAACCTAACCTAACCTAACCTAACCTAACCTAACCTAACCTAACCTAACCTAACCTAACCTAACCTAACCTAACCTAACCTAACCTAACCTAACCTAACCTAACCTAACCTAACCTAACCTAACCTAACCTAACCTAACCTAACCTAACCTAACCTAACCTAACCTAACCTAACCTAACCTAACCTAACCTAACCTAACCTAACCTAACCTAACCTAACCTAACCTAACCTAACCTAACCTAACCTAACCTAACCTAACCTAACCTAACCTAACCTAACCTAACCTAACCTAACCTAACCTAACCTAACCTAACCTAACCTAACCTAACCTAACCTAACCTAACCTAACCTAACCTAACCTAACCTAACCTAACCTAACCTAACCTAACCTAACCTAACCTAACCTAACCTAACCTAACCTAACCTAACCTAACCTAACCTAACCTAACCTAACCTAACCTAACCTAACCTAACCTAACCTAACCTAACCTAACCTAACCTAACCTAACCTAACCTAACCTAACCTAACCTAACCTAACCTAACCTAACCTAACCTAACCTAACCTAACCTAACCTAACCTAACCTAACCTAACCTAACCTAACCTAACCTAACCTAACCTAACCTAACCTAACCTAACCTAACCTAACCTAACCTAACCTAACCTAACCTAACCTAACCTAACCTAACCTAACCTAACCTAACCTAACCTAACCTAACCTAACCTAACCTAACCTAACCTAACCTAACCTAACCTAACCTAACCTAACCTAACCTAACCTAACCTAACCTAACCTAACCTAACCTAACCTAACCTAACCTAACCTAACCTAACCTAACCTAACCTAACCTAACCTAACCCGAGTCTCAGCCCAGCCGCGGTCGCGAGAGCAGCGAAACGAGTGCGCTCCGTAAAGAAAATTCAGTTTGAGTGGAAAAAGTGCGTATTTTTCGCTGAAAGTTGGTGAACAGGTGTTAAGTGGTGCAGAGTGATAAACTGTGAAGTTTCGGAAGAAAATCTCAAAAAACAACGGAGTTAAAGTGAAAAAATCACCACATAACCTCAAAAAGCCACGCGGTGAACTTTAAAACGCAAACGCTGCTAAAACGCGATCGAGAACATATAAATTTTAAAGTGCTAAAATGTGTACATAAGTGGTCCCTAGACGTGACATAAAATCTGGATTTTTCCCGTGAGTACTTTTCGAGAAATGATAAAAAATAACTTTCGAGCACGTGGTTAAAAATCGACAAATTTAAGATTTTTGAAAAAATTTTGACCAATAAACATCAATAAACTAACAAAGAAGACGACCCAAAAAGAAGAACAAAATTTTAGTGAAAAATAAAACCACAAGAACAAAAACAGTGAAATCAAAATACCATCTTCAACTTTAACCTTAAATAATAAATCAAAACGATCTTTGACATATGTTTTTTAATACAGACTTCAATAGCCCAGTTGTCCCCCTTGAGTGTTCAAAAATAATTTTCAAAAAATATTAAAAAACAACGAAGAAAATCCCAAAACAATAAATATTAAAAATCGCGTAAAATTGAGTAAAAGAGAAAAGTGACGATTTCTTCGGAAATATTAGCCCCCTAGACCTGGGAAAAGTGTTAAAACCATTTTTAGGAAAGCCCCAAACATCTTAAAAAGCTTCCATAAAAATCGGACAAAACCCAAAAAAGTCGATTTTGAAAACCATCCTTTTCGGGAATATCCCGGACGCATCTGGATACGAAGTCTGTTTGAAGGAGCAGAAAGAAAGCAGACAATCTCCTGGATCTAACGACACCTCGATCACCAGAATCCGGCACCGGGAAGAGGAAGAAATCGACAAGGAAGAAAACACATAAGGTCAAAGATTGAAATAATTTGTATAGATTTTTGAAAGCATGTAGTACCTAAATTAATGACCTAAATTTGAATACTTAAAGTGTAATAGATAGCCTAATTAACCTAGAAACCATAACTTAAATTCTAATAAAAATATATATTGGAACATAAAAGTTATAACAAATAAACGAACGTAAGGTCGGAAATAGTAAGAATTCCATATGAAATTGACCTATATTACTAGAAATAAACAATTTAAATTGAAATACTTTGTTGAAAACACCTTATTGAAAATTATTGTCAACTTTTCATAGAAAATAACAGACATTAATTGGTAAACTTTGTAATAATTTCTGGAAATTTTTAAAATTGAAATGTTGAAGAATGGAAGATAACAATTAATTGTTAATGTAAATATTAACCTTGTTAACTGTAACTTTAACAATTAAATTTAATTTAATTACTGTTGGAATTCACATTAATCTCTAGAATAAGAACTTAGGCTGGCCTGAGACCAAAATAATTTTCCCACATTTGCGTATCCCACAATCAGTATAACTAGGGTACAAAAGTACCCAATCATTGCCAAGTCCTGCACATCATATTAAGGCCACACCCAAAAATTTTCTAAGTCCCGCCCATTTTTTGAAAAGTGTTCCCCACCCCCTCCCCTGCCTTCCCCCACCCTAAATCCAAAACATAGCCCAATAGCCTCCCCACGAAACCTTCCCCCCCCCCCCCGCCCCTACCCCCACTCCAAAAAACTTTACCTCACCCCCTCTAAACCTATCTTCGTCCCTATCCAACGTAGACCCACTGAGTTTGGTATCGTTGGAACCGGCTCGGTGCGGGCTACAATTCTGCCCCACCAGAATCCTCAAAATCCCCCCCCAAATTACGCCAAGCCCAAAAAACATTTTTAAGCTCCCATTAATCCCCCCACGAAACCTTCCCCCCCCCCTCCCCTACCCCCACTTCAAAAATTTTACCTCACCCCCTCGAAACCTATCTCCGTCCCTATCCAACGTAGACCCACTGAGTTTGGTATCTTTGGAACCGGCTCGGTGCGGGCTACAATTCTGCCCCACCAGAATCCTCAAAATCCCCCCCCAAATTACTCCAAGTCCAAAAAACATTTTTAAGCTCCCATTAGTCCCCCCGCGAAACCTATCCCCCCCCCCCGCCCCTACCCCCACTCCAAAAAATTTTTACATCACCCCCTCGAAACCTATCTCCGTCCCTATCCAACGTAGACCCACTGAGTTTGGTATCGTTGGAACCGGCTCGGTGAGGGCTACAATCCTACCCCAACAGAATTCAAAGTTTCCTCCCCCTTTCCACTCCCAAATTTAATTCCCACGTAACTTTGTCATTTCTTAAGATAACTTACCTGTGTTTGGTATCTGGGACTTTGGCCTTACAAGCCCAATAGATTGGTGCGCTCGAGAACCTGAAATCACCAGAAATCAACATCTAAAAAACTAAAACAATATCTATATATCAAAATTAAGTTAAAACTGTACTCACCTGGATTAGAGAGCCTCGCTGCCTCTGGCGCTGGGCTCCACCTGTAAAGCACTTAATTAACCATAGATATAACTTTTAATTAATTAATTTATATTGCTAATATACGACTGGTCGAACTTACCAAAACCTGCGTGACGGGTTGCTTTTCGCGCCAACTAACTGAAACAAAAAAGAACTAGCTTAACTTACTGCAGGCGCTTTACACCTGACAGTACTTACCTTTAATTTGACGTATTCACAATCCCATCTTATTTAGACAAAAGTCGACAATACAAGAAAGCTTCTTGACTTGGCTGCTGAATACATTAATATTAGGACTTGCTGCGAGCACTTTACACTTGCAAGCTTTTAAAGTATTTTAAATTAATAACGTGTTGACACTTCCCCTGACTGCCTCCTAACATACACCAACATGTTCGGATGTGGCTATCGTACACCCTGTAAAGAGACAAACGTCAGACCAACTCAATCAAGCAAGACACCGGACAAATCGAGTCCAAAGAAAACAAGTGGGACTAAGGTTGCACAAGCCCGACGTAGTATAGAGTCCCAGATGGAAAAACCTGAGGAAGCAGGAACCGCCGGACCCGTAAAACCACGTACAAGGACAACACAGTCTGAAGACAAAACTATAACTAAAAAGCTAAAACCAGCCGTGAATACAATAGAGAGCTCGCCAAAACGTGACATAGAGTATACAAGTAGACTGGCTGAAGCCAAAGCCTGTATGATAAAAATAAGATTGCAGATTAATAATAGTAGGAATTTAAAGACGGAAATACGACAGGAAGTGATAGAAGCAACCGATAGACTTTACAAACTAGTGAAGGACGCAGAAGAAGGAAGAGTTTATCGAGAGGACGGACATAAAAATAAAACATTGAGTGAGGAAGAAGGAAGGAAAGGAGAAGGAAACCAACAAAGAAACCCGGTAGAGACAGATATTATCCAAAAACTTGACGAACACAGTAAATTACTAGAAAAAAATAGACAAGAGATGAAAATGCTAGGAGAAGAAATGAAAAAACAACGCGAAGAATGGGAAGAAAGAGCTACTTATGCAAAAGTAGTCGCTGGTTTACCGGAAAAGACACAGGAAAAGGAGGTGATGCACTCAGTTTTGATAACATCAGTAAATGAACAAGAAACAGGAGAACAGGTGTACGAAAAAATAAGACAAACAGTAAATGCAAAAGACGAAGGCCTAAAAATCGATAAAATAAGAAAAGCGAGAGATAGGAAAGTAATAATAGGGTGCAAATCAAAAGAAGAACTACAGAAAGTAAAAGAAAAATTAAGAAAAGCGGAAGGAAAGCTAAACGTTGAAGAAATAAAAAACAAGGACCCATTATTGATATTGAAAAGTGTCTTGAACAGCAACACAGATGATGACATTGTAAAAGCCATCCATACGCAAAATAAACACCTTCTCCAGAATGTGAACGAGGACTGCATGAAAATGATGGTAAAATACAAAAGAAAGGCCAGAAACCCGCACACATCCCATGTAATACTGCAAGTATCGACAGAGATCTGGAAGCGCCTGACAAACCATGGCTTCGTACATATTGATATGCAGAGAGTGCGGGTGGAAGACCAATCTCCACTCATCCAGTGCTCGCGCTGCCTGGGATACGGACACGGTAGACGATTTTGCCGTGAACAGATTGACGTGTGCAGCCACTGCGGGGGACCTCACCTGAGATCTGAGTGCGCCGATTGGATGGCACAGGTGCCCCCGTCGTGCTGCAACTGTGTTAAGGCAAAGAACAGCCGAACGGACCACAATGCCTTCAGCACGGAATGCCCTGTGAGGCAGAGATGGGATACCATAGCGCGATCCACCATAGCGTATTGCTAAGGTGGAACTAAGGAACTCGGACTGGATGACTTCTCCGGAAAGCGCCGGGCCATTGATCGCTGCGCAGGCAAACCTACAACGCAAACAATTGGCAACTGTAGAGTTTCTACAAGAGGCGAAGAAGAGAGGAATGGCCTTCGCGCTGCTGCAGGAGCCATACATCGGTGGGCAAAGTAGGATGAAAGACTATACAGGGATGAGAATCTTTCAGGGGGCGGGGGGGTTGGGGGCCGCGGTGAAGACATCCATTGCAGTTTTTAACGATGAAATAGCCGTGACTCAGTGCCCAACCCTCACAACAAACAATGTAACCGTGATAAAGATCAAAACCGGTGCACAAGAACTAGCCCTGATATCGTTCTACTTCGAACCAGATCAGCCCATACTACCACACCTGGAGCACCTGGGGAGAGTCGTCAACAAATTGAGACCCTGCAAAATCCTCATCGGGGGAGATACAAACGCCAAGAGTACGTGGTGGGGAAGCGCGAGGACGGATAGAAGGGGAGAAGAGATGGCGGGGGCAATAGAGGAATGGGGCATGCAGGTGCTTAACGGCGGCAGCACGCCAACATTTGACACCATTAGAGGAGGAACCAGATACACGAGTCATATCGATGTGACAGCTTGTACGATAGACCTTCTTGGACTGGTAACGGAATGGGAAGTGGATGATAGAATGGCGAGCTCGGATCATCATGCAATTACATTCAAAATTAATTTAAAAGCAGAAAAAATCAAAATAAATAGAACAACAAGGATATATAATACTAGGAAAGCCAATTGGGAAGAATTTCATAGGAAACTGGAACAATTGAAATTAGAAAATAACATAAATATAGAAGAAATAGATAAAATAAATAACAAACAGGAAATAGACGAAAAAATTGGAAAATATAATAAAATAATAGAAGAAGCAAGTAATCATTCAATACCTAAAAAGAAACAAAATAATAAATTTAACTTACCTTGGTGGTCCGAGGAACTCGCCAGGCTGAAAAGGGAAACCATCACCAAAAGACGAAGAATCCGCTGCGCCGCGCCGATCCGTAGAGCTGCTGTCGTCGAAGAGTACCTGCGAACAAAAGAAAAGTATGAAAAAGCTGCACAAAAAGCCCAGATAACAAGTTGGAAGGAATTTTGCCAAAAGCAGGGTAAGGAAAATGTATGGGATGGCGTATATAGGGTTGTGGGTAGGATATCTAAAAGGCACGAAGATCCGCCACTGACCAGAGAGGGAGAAACCCTGGACCCGAAAGCGTCGGCGAAGCTACTGGCGGAAACATTTTACCCAGAAGATCAAAGGGAGGAAGATAGCGCATACCATCAGCGAATAAGGGAAGAAGCCAACCACATAAATGACGGAGACGATGATGAGCATCAAGACCCGCCATTTACGCTTGATGAACTCAACGCTGCGGTCTGTAGTTTCAACCCTAAGAAAGCCCCGGGAGCAGATGGTCTCACTGCGGACATCTGTAAGCAGGCTATCCGAAAGGACCCAGAATTGTACTTATCACTGGCCAACAAATGCCTTCAACTCGGCCTCTTCCCGACCACCTGGAAGGAGGCAACGGTCGTGGTCCTCCGGAAACCCGGTAAGGAGGACTACACACACCCAAAATCATATCGACCGATAGGCTTGTTGCCAGTGATGGGGAAGATTCTGGAGAAAGTAGTGGTGGGAAGAGTGAAGTGGCATCTACTTCCAAGGATGAGTACCCGACAGTTTGGCTTTATGCCCCAGAGAAGTACCGAGGACTCCCTCTATACACTAGTTAAACACATCAGAGACAAACTAGAACATAAGAAAATAGTCATCATAGTCTCACTAGATATAGAGGGAGCCTTCGACAATGCCTGGTGGCCGGCTATAAGGGTCAGACTGTCGGAGGAAAAATGTCCGAAAAATCTGAGACGGATAGTGGATAGCTACTTCGAGAGCCGCAGAGTCACGGTTCGCTTTGCCGGGGAAGAGCACACAAGAGGGACCTCCAAGGGATGCGTACAAGGATCAATTGGGGGTCCCATCTTGTGGAACCTGCTCCTCGACCCACTGCTCAAAGAGCTTGATAGACGGGGTCATTACTGCCAAGCTTTCGCCGACGATATTGTCTTGGCATTCGATGGAGCAGAATCCAGCTCAATACAGGAGAAAGCCAACGAAGCTCTAGCCTATGTGCGGGACTGGGGGATCAAAAATAAGCTAAACTTTGCGGCACAAAAAACAAAGGCCATGGTCATAACAAGGAAGCTTAAATTTGACTCCCCGGTCCTGCATATGGGCGGAGTTCATATTGGCATAGAGCGGGAAATTAAAATACTTGGCGTCATCATCGACGATAAACTTACATTTAATCGTCACGTAACGGAGATATGCAGGAAGGCCATAGACATATATAACCGAATAGCGAGGGCGGTCAGGGTGCAGTGGGGATTAAGTCCAGATATTGTTAAAATGCTGTACACTGCGGTTGTAGAACCGATCGTGCTTTATGCTGCAAGCGTTTGGGCGCCCGCGAGCAAAAAGTTAGGCGTGAAGAAGCAGCTTGCCGTCATGCAGCGCGGTTTTGCGCAGAAAATGACGAAAGCCTACAGGACTGTCTCACTTAACTCGGCCCTGCTGCTCGCTGGGATTCTACCTCTAGATATTAGGGTAAGAGAGGTGGCAAAGATATACGAAATGAAAAAGAATTCCCAGCGAGTAGCAGGAGACCGGGAGGTAGAGAGTCCTGTGGCTTTCGTCAGATTAGGGCACCCAGCTAACAGAAAGACGTGGCAGTTCGATTGCGTGGTGGACGGTGCAGATATGGCCCGGCATATGAATGATGCCATTAACATATTTACTGACGGGAGCAAAATAAACGGCACTGTTGGAGCGGCGCTATCCATTTGGGATAGCGCCGTAGAGATAAGACCTAAAAAGATTAAATTAGCGACCTACTGCACCGTCTACCAAGCAGAGCTGCTCGCCCTCCACTGGGCAACAGAGGAAGCAATTAAAAACCAGAGTACAAAATGTAACATATTTTGTGACTCTAGATCCGCACTGGAAACT
>OX457110.1:13398248-13413248 GCA_949752805.1 Deilephila elpenor | reverse complement strand
TAACCTAACCTAACCTAACCTAACCTAACCTAACCTAACCTAACCTAACCTAACCTAACCTAACCTAACCTAACCTAACCTAACCTAACCTAACCTAACCTAACCTAACCTAACCTAACCTAACCTAACCTAACCTAACCTAACCTAACCTAACCTAACCTAACCTAACCTAACCTAACCTAACCTAACCTAACCTAACCTAACCTAACCTAACCTAACCTAACCTAACCTAACCTAACCTAACCTAACCTAACCTAACCTAACCTAACCTAACCTAACCTAACCTAACCTAACCTAACCTAACCTAACCTAACCTAACCTAACCTAACCTAACCTAACCTAACCTAACCTAACCTAACCTAACCTAACCTAACCTAACCTAACCTAACCTAACCTAACCTAACCTAACCTAACCTAACCTAACCTAACCTAACCTAACCTAACCTAACCTAACCTAACCTAACCTAACCTAACCTAACCTAACCTAACCTAACCTAACCTAACCTAACCTAACCTAACCTAACCTAACCTAACCTAACCTAACCTAACCTAACCTAACCTAACCTAACCTAACCTAACCTAACCTAACCTAACCTAACCTAACCTAACCTAACCTAACCTAACCTAACCTAACCTAACCTAACCTAACCTAACCTAACCTAACCTAACCTAACCTAACCTAACCTAACCTAACCTAACCTAACCTAACCTAACCTAACCTAACCTAACCTAACCTAACCTAACCTAACCTAACCTAACCTAACCTAACCTAACCTAACCTAACCTAACCTAACCTAACCTAACCTAACCTAACCTAACCTAACCTAACCTAACCTAACCTAACCTAACCTAACCTAACCTAACCTAACCTAACCTAACCTAACCTAACCTAACCTAACCTAACCTAACCTAACCTAACCTAACCTAACCTAACCTAACCTAACCTAACCTAACCTAACCTAACCTAACCTAACCTAACCTAACCTAACCTAACCTAACCTAACCTAACCTAACCTAACCTAACCTAACCTAACCTAACCTAACCTAACCTAACCTAACCTAACCTAACCTAACCTAACCTAACCTAACCTAACCTAACCTAACCTAACCTAACCTAACCTAACCTAACCTAACCTAACCTAACCTAACCTAACCTAACCTAACCTAACCTAACCTAACCTAACCTAACCTAACCTAACCTAACCTAACCTAACCTAACCTAACCTAACCTAACCTAACCTAACCTAACCTAACCTAACCTAACCTAACCTAACCTAACCTAACCTAACCTAACCTAACCTAACCTAACCTAACCTAACCTAACCTAACCTAACCTAACCTAACCTAACCTAACCTAACCTAACCTAACCTAACCTTTTTTTTTTTTTTTTTTGGTATCGGGTTGGAAAATCCTCATGGACATCCTCCGCCCGGGGGAGGCGCGGAGGGGACTGTCAGACTCTTACTGACTAAAAACCAACCCGTGTTCCTCTCGTACCCGTGTGTCGGAGGGTCGGGTATCGCCGAAGCATTCGTCGCAACCCCCCGACGGGTATTGGCCCGCCATAGTCAGGCGGGCCCCGTCACCCACTGCGGCCGTCACCCCGGCCGCAGGACTCCACTACGAGGCGCGCGCGGAACACGACGCCGCCGCCTCAAGGCCTGCTGCTGGTCGGACGACAAGACGCCCCGAGTCTGTCGTCCGCAGGCCGCGCCCTACGGTGGCCGGAAGTCGGCCACCCTACGACGCCCAGTGCGTCTGCTGCGGGAGGGGAGAGAGGAGGCAGCCTCTCTCTCCCTTTCCGCCACCTCCTTTGCGAGCATAACGGCCTCGCAGAAGGTGGCGACAACTCTCCACCCTGACTGGCTCCCGACCATTGTAGCCACAACAGCCGGAAGCGAGAGGTTTCCCGCAGCACCTACGGCCGCGACCAAGTCACGGCGCTGCTCAGCCCAAGCTGGGCACTCCGCCAACGTGTGCAACGCCGTGTCGTCGCGGCAATCACCACAATGGTGGCACTGGGACGTCGGCTCCCGGCCTAGTCGACACAGGTACTTCCCGAAACACCCATGTCCGGTAAGCACCTGCGTCAGCCGGAAGCTTAGGGCGCCGTGGCTCCTGTTGAGCCACTCCTCAAGAACGGGCCTTACCGCCGCTACAGCGGCGTGCCCCGCCGTGGGTAGCGCTAGGCGCGTCTGCCACTCCGCCACTAAGACCTGGCGGAGCGCTGCCCTGCGTGCCTCTATCTGTCGAGGCACCAGGCGCTCGCCCCTCTCGACCGCCTCCACACGCCACCAATAGAGCGACGTGAGGAGCTTTGCGTCGAGGTCCCAGGGCGAGGATCCGGCTAGGAGGCTCGCTGCCTCAAAGGAGATCGTACGGTATCCCCTTATGACCCTGACGGCCATCGCGCGTTGCGGCCTTCGCAGCGCGGCGACGTTACGGGCCGTCAGGGAGTCCGCCCACACTGGCGCGGCGTACAGCGCCATCGACCGTACGACCCCCATGTAGAGCCTCCGGCAGGAGGAGTTGGGCCCCCCCAGGTTGGGCAGCAAGCGCGAGAGCGCAGAAGCGGCGCCCATCAACCGGGGGGCGAGCCGTGTAAAGTGCGGCCCGAATGTCCACCGACTGTCGAGGACGAGTCCAAGGTACTTCATCGTCGACTCGACAGCGATGGAGACCCCTCCTACAATGATGCTGGACCCCGGAGGCGGCTTCGTCCTCGGCCCGTGAAAACACAGGGCCTCAGACTTGTGCAATGCCACCTCTAAGCCCAGCCGCCGGATCCTACCCACGACGTGCGCGACACCAGCAGTCGCGCGTATGGCCGCCTGCCGGTACGACTTTCCACGCGCTGTGACTAGCGTATCGTCGGCGTAACAAATGACGCCGACGCCGTGGATAAGCGCACCGCGCAGAGCCCAGTCGTACCCCACATTCCACAGGAGCGGCCCCAACACCGATCCCTGTGGAACGCCGCACGACGTCTCTCGCCGACACCATTCCTCTCGACCCGGGTACACCACCGATCTTTCGGACAAATAGGCCCCGACAATGCGTTGGAGGTAGCGCGGCACCCCGTGGTACCGGAGTGCCTCTCGGATGATATTCCAGGGCAAGGTGTTGAAGGCGTTGGCGATGTCGAGCGACACCGCCAAGACCACCTCACCCCGGGCGACTGCCTCCTCCGCGAGGACCCTCACGCGCATGATTGCGTCCACCGTAGAGCGCCCCTGGCGGAAACCAAATTGGTTGTCCGCCAAATCCGGGCCCACCATGGTCATGTGCTGGACGAGGCGGCTAGCGATGATTCGCTCGAAAATCTTACACACCTCGTCCAGCAACACGATGGGCCTGTACGCAGATGGTGAGTCTGCGGGGCGCCCCTCCTTCTTGAGCAGGACCAGCTTTCCGGTCTTCCACCGGCTTGGAAACTGGCCCCGCTCCAAACATGCGCTCAAGAGCCCCGCTAGTCGGGGCCAGAGAGCCTCCATGGCCAGGACCCATGCACGGCCTGGAATGCCGTCGGGCCCTGGGGCGGTGTTCTTGATGCGGGCCACCGCCACTCTCAAATCTACCCGGGTCACTTCGGGCACGTCGTCGTCAATGTCGTCTTCCGCGTCAGGCACATTGCGAGGCGGAACCATAGCCGGTGGTGTGTGCTCCGGTCTCGACGGAAACAACGCACACACCACCTCCTCCAGCAGCTGTGGCTGGAGACTCCGGGACAGTGGGGGAGCCCGTTGGCGCAGTTTGCCCCGCACCATAAGGTAGGGGCGTCCCCACGGCTCTCGGTCCAGAGTCTCCAGCAGCTCTTGGTTGGCCTGGGCCTTTGCCCGGACAATGGCCAGCTGGAGGGCGCTCTTCGCCTCTCTGTAGCGATTGTACAGTTCCGCCTCTTCCTGTTCGGCCGCCGCTGTAAAGGGGCGGCGGCGTCTTCTTCGGCACCTAGCGTACTGGCGTCGCACCTGCACACAAGCGATGCGCAGCTGCGCGATCGACTGCGACCACCAGTACACTTGGCGCCTGGAAGGTAACGGCCGGACTCGGGGCATGCCAGCGTCGCAGATGTGCGACATGCTCTCCCGGAACCACTCCGCCTCCTCGTCGATGTTGGTAGGCCTGTCTGGAGAGTCCAGCCAGGCCTTGACGATTGAGGCATCCAGGAGAGCCTCCCTGTCCAGCCGCTTCAGTGCCCAACGCGGGCCGTCTCCAACGCCCACCGGGGCCGCTTGGACCGGCCCAACCGAGGTCTGGGCGGAGACGCTAAATCGAATATATCGATGATCAGACAGCGTCTCCACCCCCTCCAGGACGTGCCAGTCCTGGACGGTGCGCGCGAGAACGGGGCAAGCAAACGACAGGTCCACTATGGAACCACCCCGCATCCGCACGCACGTCTGCACAGAACCCCGGTTCAGGAGAAGCAGGCCCTGCTCGACCGCCCACTCCTCCACTAACTCGCCCCGCGCGTCCGTAGCCGGGGAACCCCAAGCCGTAGATTGGGCATTGAAGTCCCCCAGGACGATCACGGGACGAGGACGGCTACGACTGACGACCGTGCCCAACTCCAAAATAATATCCTCCATGTCGGCGAGAGAAAGGCTGGGGGCGAAATACACCCCCGCGACCATAATATTTCCCCAAACTGCCGCGACATAGCCCCGCCCTCGGGTGACGGCCTCGAAGGGAAGGGTGTCGGCGGCAGACCTCATGAGCAGTGCCACCGAGCGGTTGGTGTCGCACACCCAGTCATCCCTGGGTGGCACAAAATACGGCTCGGCGACAACTGCCACATCAATCGACCACTGCGCCATGCTCTGGAGCAAGAGATCCTGAGCCCTGGCGCAGTGGTTTATGTTGGCTTGGAGGAGACGACGTAGGGCCATTATTGAGTGTCCATGGCTGTTGTCTCCTCCCCAGCCCTCGGCGGATGTTCTGCCGCAACCGGCGGGTGAACCGGCTGCGAGGAGCTGGTTGCCTTCTTCGACGCATCAGCCGGTGGATGACCCGGCTGTCTCTTGGCGTTTTTCTTCTTGGGCCTGACGCAGGCCTTTGACCCGGTCCGATGGTCGGCTGGCTTGCCAGATGCCGCACAGATGACGCAGTGCGGCGTGGCAGTACAAGTGCCAGCCTTGTGACCGGGCTGACCGCAGCGGAAACACAATTGGCTGCGGTCTACCCCAGCGGTGCACCGTGCCCCCGCGTGTCCCTCTTCAAGACAGCGGTAGCACCGGTAGGGCTTGGGCGCCAGAAGCGTGACCTGCGCCGAGACCCATCCAACCAGCAGCCGTTTGTCTTTTATAGTTTTGGCCGCCGCTACGGGACACCTGACAAAAATTGTCCCAAGACCGGAGACAGCCCGGCGTATTGTGCCCGCCTTGACTTGATCCGGCGGGCATCCTCCGGCCTTGGAGATGGCAGCGGCGACCTCATCCTCCGTGACGGAGTCGTCCAGGCCCGAAATGCGCAGATCTGCGCACTTGGTTGGCCTGGACACTCTAACATCATCTGGTCCTAGAGACGCCCTGAGTTTATCGGCCAGGGCGTCTGCTTTGGGACCGCTAGTGGCTCCCGATACTTCGAGTAGGCGACCTCCGGTAGCAGTTGTTTTGCACCGGATCCCCGTTATGCCGAGATCGCTAAGGGAAATCTCGGCTTTCGCCTTTGCGAGGATCCGGGCATATGTGAGGCCCCGCTCCTCCGCCCCCGGCTGCAGGGTGAGAGCCACTGCTGTAGAGCGGGGGGTACTGAGCCTCGCGTTCTGGCGTTTGGCCGCCGCTTGTTCTTTTTGGGCCTTCTTTTTGGCCTGCTGGCGTACCTTCTTGGATGTTTTGGCGGCGCCCACAACCGTCCACTCCGCCTCAGGTCTGGCAGTTTGTGCTGGCGGAGCAGCCGTGGCACCTGCCTTTTTGGCCAGTTTGGTCGCCTTTTTTGACTGCCTATTGGATTTAGGCCCCGCTGTTTTCTTTTGCGGGGCGGCAGTTGGAACAGCCTTCTTTTGTATGGCAGCAGCCACTTGTGCCGGTTGGGCGGCACGGGGCGCTGCGGTTTGGGCCGCGTATGTCGGCGCCGGTGTGCTGCGTTGATCTGCAGCTAGAGGGGGACGCAGGATCCTCCCCTCAAGCACCGAGAAGCGCGCGTTGAAGCTCGCCATCTCCTGACGGATCAGGCGAGTCAATTCCGTCTCTTGCGACGACATCTGCGGTTGCGCTTGCGGCGTTGCGTGTGGAAGGCCCACCTCCCGCCTGAGGTGTTCGCGGCGGAAGTTTGCCATCTCCGCCTTGAGCTCCTCGTGCTCCTTGCGGAGCTCCGCCATTTGCGCTGCGAGCTTTATGTTCTGGGCTCGCAGCAGTGCCGTCTCTTCGGTAGTGGTGCGGGTCAGAAGCACCTCCGCACTTTCGAGTATGGAGGTCGTGGCCTCTTTGAGTGCTTTTTGGCTGCAGCCGCTAAGGCCCTTCGAGACCTTGCTCACCCTTCTAATGGCTGCAACCGCGTCGGCCACTCTCTTATTTAGATCGGAGGCAGGTAACTCCTCTGCCTCGACCTCCATGTCTGAGACGGCAGACGACGACTCTGACAGGCGGGTGACTCTCCCTTCCGTCACCCTTTTCGTCAGAGCCGCAATCTGCCGCTCGTCCTCCTCTAGTTTTGCGGCGGCCGCTGCAGCCTTCATGGCAGCCGCAGCCTCGCGCCTGGATAGGCCGATACCAGCATATTTGCCGGTAGTGGCGGGCCTACCTCTTCCGCCTTTTTTGGCACCGACCTTGCGGGCCTGAGTCTATACCCTCTCTCCGGCGTTTGCGTAAGCGCTTTGAGTTTTCACTCACCGCGCTCGCCACACTCATAAGGCTGGATGCGCTGTCAGAATCTGACAGCACTCCCATTCGCTCGATAAGTACCCGAGGTACTTTTTCACCCACTTCGTCAAATTTGGTTTTATTTAAAAGAGATTCCATTTTTAGTCCCACGAATATGGGGGAAAAGAAGGTCCACCCAGGCAGTGCCCCCTGTACCTGGGTAAGCCTAGCGTAACCCGTCAGAGGGTCGGCTGGTACTCTGACGGGGGTCGCACTAGAGACTGAACTTCCCATCAGCCATGCATCCCCTCGCGGTGCGCCGCCGCTTGGGATTCGGGGTACTTTTTATAGAGGCATCCTCCCTCGCGGTCCGGGCGTTTAAGCCAGGACCCTCGGTCCGGTGAGAATGCGAGACATGACCACAAACTTCACAACCGGATTACGATATGCGACGGCGACTGTGGGAGGGACACTCCCACAGCCCGCCCGGCGGCGGGGTAAGCGCACACCGAGCCCGCCGAAACCTCCGGGACAGAACCGGAGGGTGGCCCAGAGATGGGCCCCACCTAAAAGAAACGACAGATGGAGGCGGCCGCCACAAAAGACAACGACCGCCAAACCCCCTGCCCTCCCCGTCGGATATTTGCCGTCGGCCATTGAAGTTGCAAAATCGCAACTACGATGACCCACGTTGCCCAGGGTGCACCACGTGGAGGTTCCCGACATTGCACCCCAACCTAACCTAACCTAACCTAACCTAACCTAACCTAACCTAACCTAACCTAACCTAACCTAACCTAACCTAACCTAACCTAACCTAACCTAACCTAACCTAACCTAACCTAACCTAACCTAACCTAACCTAACCTAACCTAACCTAACCTAACCTAACCTAACCTAACCTAACCTAACCTAACCTAACCTAACCTAACCTAACCTAACCTAACCTAACCTAACCTAACCTAACCTAACCTAACCTAACCTAACCTAACCTAACCTAACCTAACCTAACCTAACCTAACCTAACCTAACCTAACCTAACCTAACCTAACCTAACCTAACCTAACCTAACCTAACCTAACCTAACCTAACCTAACCAGTCTCAGCCCAGCCGCGGTCGCGAGAGCAGCAAAACGAGTGCGCTCCGTAAAGTAAAATTCAGTTTGAGCGGTTAAAGTGCGTATTTTTCGCTGAAAGTTGGTGAACAGGTGTAAAGTGGTGCAGAGTGACAAACTGTGAAGTTTCGGACGAAAAACTCGAAAAACAACGGAGTTAAAGTTAAAAAATCACCACATAACCTCAAAAAACCACGCGGTGAACTTTAAAACGCAAACGCTGCCAAAACGCGATCGATAACATATACTTTTTAAAGTGCTAAAATGTGTATATAAGTGGTCCCTAGACGTGACATAAAATTTGGATTTTTCCCGTGAGTACTTTTCGAGAAATGACAAAAAACAACTTTCGAGCACGTGGTTAAAAATCGGCAAATTTACGAATTTCGAAAATATTTTGACCAAAACGCATCAATAAATTAGCAAAGAAGACGACCCAAAAAGAAGAACAAAATTTTAGTGAAAAATAAAACCATAAGAACAAAAATAGTGAATTCAAGGTGCCATATTCAACTTAAACACTAAATATTAAATCAAAACGATCTATGACATATGGTTTTTAATACGGATTTAAATAGTTCAGTTATCCCTCTTGAAAGTTCAAAAATAAATTTTGAAAAATATTAAAAAAACAACGAAGAAAATCTCAAAACAATAAATCTTAAAACTTGAGTAAAATTGAGAAAAAGACAAAAGTGACATTAACTTCGGAAATAAAAACCCCCCAGACTAGGAAAAAGTGTTAAAACTATTTTTAGGAAAGCCCCAAACATCTTAAAAAACTTCCATCGAAATCGGACAAAACCCAAAAAAGTCGATTTCGAAATCGATCTTTTTTGGGAATATCCCGGACGCATCTGGATACGAAGTCTGTTTGAAGGAGCAGCAAGCAAGCAGACCATCTCCTGGATCCAACGACACCTCGATCACCAGAATCCGGCACCGGGAAGAGGAAGAAATCGAAAAGGAAGACAACACATAAGGTCAAACATTGAAATAAACTGTATAGACTTTTGAAAGCAAGTAGTACCTAAATTAATCACCTAAATTTGAATACCTAAATTGTAAAAGATAGTCTAATTAACCTAGAAACCATAACTAAAAATCTTATGAAAATATATATAGAAACATAAAAGTTAAAATAAATAAACAAACGCAAAGTCACAAACATTAAGAATTCCATATAAAATTGACCTACATTACTAGAAATAAACAAATTAAATTGAAATACTTTGTTGAAAACACGTTGTTGAAAATTATTGTAAACCTTTCATAGAAAATAACCGATACAAATTGGTAAACTTTGTAAGAATTTCTAGAAATTTTAAAATCGAAATATATGATTGATATGAATGGTAAACAAATGACAATTGATTGTTAGTGTAAATAGTAACATTGCTAACTCTAACATTAACAATTAAATTTAAATTAATTATTGTCGGAATTCATATTAATCTCTAGAATAAGAACTCAGGCTGGCCTGAGACCAAAATAATTTCCCACATTTGGGTATCCCACAATCAGTATAACTTGTGTACAAAAGTACCCAATCATTGCCAAGTCCTGCCCATCATATTAAGGCCACACCCAAAAATTTTCTAAGTCCCGCCCATTTTTTGAAAAGTGTTCCCCACCCCCTCCCCTGCCTTCCCCCACCCTAAATCCACAACATAGCCCAATAGCCTCCCCACGAAACCTTCCCCCCCCCCCCGCCCCTACCCCCACTCCAAAAAATTTTACCTCACCCCCTCTAAGCCTATCTCCGTCCCTATCCAAGGTAGA
Source organism: Deilephila elpenor (assembly GCA_949752805.1). Taxonomy (NCBI): domain Eukaryota; kingdom Metazoa; phylum Arthropoda; class Insecta; order Lepidoptera; family Sphingidae; genus Deilephila; species Deilephila elpenor. The sequence goes on along the minus strand of OX457110.1, from coordinate 13,403,550 downwards.
CCCACTGAGTTTGGTATCATTGGAACCGGCTCGGTGAGGCCTACAATCCTGCCCCAACAGAATCTCCAAATTCCCCAAAAAATCCCCCCCCCCCAACCCAACATACCTAAAAAATATTTTAGGTCTCCAATAGCCTCCCCACGAAACCTACCCCCCCCCCCCGCCCTTACCCCCACCAAAAAATTTTACCTCACCCCCTCTAAAACCTATCTCCGTTCCTATCCAAGGTAGACCCACTGAGTTTGGTATCATTGGAACCGGCTCGGTGAGGCCTACAATCCTGCCCCAACAGAATCTCCAAATTCCCCAAAAAATCCCCCCCCCCACAACCCCAAAAAATCCCCCCCCCCACAACCCAACATACCTAAAAATATTTTAGGTTTCCAATAGCCTCCCCACGAAACCTACCCCCCCCCCCTTGCCCCTACCCCCACCCAAAAAATTTTACCTCACCCCCCCTAAAACCTATCTCCGGTCCTATCCAAGGTAGACCCACTGAGTTTGGTATCATTGGAACCGGCTCGGTGAGGCCTACAATCCTGCCCCAACAAAATCCCCAAAATCCCAAAAATCCCCCCCCCCATCCTGAAAAATTAAATCATAATTTGCTCGGTCAACTGTAAAGATACATACCTGGTATTTGGTATCAAAACGAGCGGCTCGACGAGCCCGATAACCCGGACCAGTCAAAAACCCGGATATTCCGGATATTACCAACACCAAACCCTGTAATAAACTAGTGTTAGATAGTAAGTTAATTTAAGAAAAATTTAGGACATTAAGACAAAAACAAATTGACATATACTTACCTGGGTAAGACCGGGACAACACCCGGCCGCACGTAGTGAGCTGCTTTATTACCTGAAAAAAAAAAAAAAAAAGGGTAAAATTTTAAAAACATTATTATTGACAGTTAGTGAGCCTTTACACTCACCAACATAGAAGTAATTATATTGACTTCCTGCAAGCCCTTTACACTTGCAGGAAATTTTAACATAACTGACGCACTCCCCTAACATTACCTCTGGTCCCATAGCATAATGTTTGGCTTTCGTACACCCGCGAAAGACGCCAGAGCAGGAAGTAAATCCCCGGAAAGGACCCACAGTCCGAGGGAGATAACTGGGACGAAGGTCGCGCAGGCGCGGCAGAGCCTGGAGTCCCAGATGGAAAAGCAGGAAGGACCCGGGCCTTCCGGGTCTGCGAGACCCAAGCCCAGGGGTCTCCCATCGGACTCGAAGGGACTCACCAAGAGGGTAGCGACGATAGTCTCGCCGCCCGGGAACACCGGGGGTATAAGTAGAGCTGCAGAAGCGAAGGCGTGCTTAATTAAAATAAAACTGCAAATAAACAATAGCAGAAATATTAAGACCGAGATAAAAAATGACGTTCTGGAGGCTGCAGATAAAATGTATAGGATAGTGGTAGAAAGCGAAGGGGAAAGGAAAAAGGAGCAGAGGAAAGACATAAGAGACCTGACCCAAAGCCCGGACCCAGCCAAGAAATTAGGAAGTACGGAAACGGAAAAGGAATGGACAAAACACGAGTTACTAATTAAAAAAATGGACGAACACATGGACATGTTAGAAAAGAATAGGGTAGAGATGGGTAAATTAAAAGAGGAGATGGAGTCAAGTAGGGAAGAGGCAAAACAATGGCGAAGCTATGCCTCAGTAGTGACAGGCCCCAAAAAAGGGGAACAAACACCCACCGCGATGCACTCCATTGTCATTACGGCGGCGGACGAAGAAGCATCCGGGGAGGAGGTGCTAGATAAAATTAGAACGACCCTAAACGCTAAGGAGGAGGGGATGCAAATAGATAGAATTAGAAAGGCAAAGGATAGGAAAGTTATTGTGGGGTGTAGGTCAAAGGAGGAAATGGGCAGGATAAAGGAAAGAATTAGAACGGCGGGGAAAGGGCTCAAAATGGAGGACGTTCAAAACAAAGAACCAATGGTCCTGCTTAAAGACGTCCTCACATACAATAAGGACGAGGACATTGTGCGGGCACTACTCGTCCAAAATAAGGGTCTGCTAGGAGACGTGTGCGGAAACGGCGCGTGCCTGAAAATTAAATTCAGGAGAAGGGCGAGAAACCCGCACGCGTCTCACGTCGCGGTCCAGGTACCGCCAGTCGTGTGGAAGCGACTCACGCAAGCGGGGTCAGTCCACATAGACTTGCAGAGAGTTAGAGTGGAGGATCAGTCCCCACTGATTCAGTGCTCTCGCTGTCTGGGCTATGGACATGGCAAACGGTTCTGCCGGGAACAGGTGGACGCGTGCAGTCACTGCGGGGGTGCTCACCACAGGTCGGAGTGTGCCGACTGGTTGGCGAGGGCGCCCCCGTCGTGCTGCAACTGCGCGAAAGCCAAGTTGGGCGGAACCGAGCACAATGCCTTTAGCCCGGAGTGTCCTGTGAGGAGGAAATGGGATGTCCTGGCGCGATCCGCCGTAGCATATTGCTAAGGTGGATCCCAGGAACCCAGATCAGACTCCGTCCCCAGCAGGCGCGGGGCCGACATCCGTGGCGCAAGCCAACCTCCAGAGGAAACAACTAGCTACGCTAGAGTTTCTTCTGGAGGCCAAACAGCGGAAAGTCGACTTCGCGCTACTCCAGGAACCCTACGTGGGGGGTCAAGGTAGAGTGAGGGACCACCGGGGGGTGAGGATCTTCCAGGGTGACAACGGACAGGGGGCCGCGGTCAAGTCAGCCATTGCGGTGTTCAATGATGACTTGACAGTGACCCAATGCCCGACCCTCACCACAACCAACATCACTGTGGTGAAGATCCTCACCGGGGCCCGCGAGATAGTGGTAGTCTCATTCTACTTTGAACCCGACAAACCCATAGGGCCATACCTGGAGCAACTGGGGAACATAGTCGAAAAACTGGGATCTCATAACGTCCTCATAGGGGGCGACACCAACGCCAAAAGCGTGTGGTGGGGCAGCGGGGACACCGACTCTAGGGGGGAAGCAATGGCAGGGATGCTGGAGGAGAAGGGATTGCAGGTGCTCAACGACGGCCTGCTGCCGACATTTGAGACTGTGAGGGGAGGAAGGCTCCTCACGAGCCATATAGACATTACGGCATGCTCGGAGGACCTTCTCAACCTGGTGGAGGACTGGATAGTGGATACCACGATGGCGAGCTCGGACCACAATAGTATAACTTTTAAAATCAACAAAACAAAAATAAAATACACAAAACAGACTACAAAAACTACTAGGAAATACAACACGAAAAAAGCTAATTGGGATCAGTTTAATATTAAACTGGATCAAATTATAAAAGAAAACAAAATAACAGAAAAAGAAATAAGCAAAATAAAAAACAAAACAGAAATAGATACAGTAGTAGATAAATACATAGAATTAATTTCGAAAACATGCACAAAAACTATCCCACTAATAAAATGCAAAAATAGTATGAACTTACCGTGGTGGTCCAAGGAGCTCGCCAGAATGAAGAAAGAAGTCACCACCAGGAAGAGAAGAATCCGATGTGCAGCGCCGGTTCGAAGATCCAAGGTCGTCGCGGAGTACCTGCAAGCAAAAGAAAAGTACGAATTAGAAGCCAAGAGGGCACAAGTAGAGAGTTGGAAGGAGTTCTGCAAATTGCAGAACAAGGAAAACATCTGGGACGGGGTGTACAGGTGTATAGGAAAAGTGAGTAAAAAGCATGAAGACCTGCCATTGCAAAGTGGAGGACGGATCCTCAGCGCAAAGGAGTCGGCGGAATTGCTGGCAGTGACTTTCTACCCCGAAGATAATCCGCTGGCAGACAACTCAGACCACCAGAGGACAAGAGAAGCAGCCGCTCGAGTAAATGACGTAGTCAATGCTGAGACCCATGACCCACCATTTACGATCGAAGAACTATATGCGGCCACAAACAGCTTTAACCCGAAGAAGGCACCGGGAGCAGACGGGCTGACAGCGGATATCTGCAAAAAAGCTATCGACAGTCACCCGGGATTGTTCCTATCACTGGCAAATAAGTGCCTGGAGCTTGGCCACTTCCCGACCACCTGGAAGGAGGCTACGGTTATCATCCTCCGTAAGCCTGCCAAGGAGGACTACACACACACAAAGTCCTACAGACCCATAGGCCTTTTGCCAGTGATGGGAAAAATACTGGAGAAGATGGTGGTGGGTCGAGTGAGGTGGCATCTTCACCCAAGGACTAGCCTCCGACAGTTTGGCTTTATGCCCCAGCGGAGCACTGAGGACTCCCTCTATGTCTTAATGAAACATATTAGACAAAAAATGGAGGAAAAGAGGATCGTTGTCCTTGTATCATTGGACATAGAGGGAGCCTTTGACAGTGCCTGGTGGCCGGCCATAAGGGTCAGACTGGCGGAGGAGGACTGCCCAGTCAACGTCCGAAGGGTGATAGATAGCTACCTCGAGAGCAGGAAAGTCAGAGTGAGGTACGCTGGAGAGGAGTCCGAGAGATGGACCTCCAAGGGATGCGTCCAAGGCTCCATTGGGGGTCCAACTTTCTGGAACCTGCTCCTCGACCCACTACTATCTGGACTGGAGAGAAGGGGATGTTACTGCCAAGCGTTCGCCGACGACGTTGTGCTTGCCTTTGACGGAGAGAAGATGGCCGAGATCCAACGCCAGGCCAATGACACGCTCGCCTATGTGAGGGATTGGGGAATCAGAAATAAGTTGAAGTTCGCTCCACACAAGACAAAGGCTATGGTGTTGACGCGGAAATTAAAGTATGATTCCCCAATCCTTCATATGGGCGGAGTGGACATTGGCCTGGAAAAACAGATAAAGCTTTTAGGGGTCACCATCGATAGCGGACTCACCTTCAAGGCACACCTTACAGAGGTCTGCGGAAAGGCTCTTGCCTTTTATAACCGGCTTTCCAGGGCGGCGAAAATTCAGTGGGGCTTGGGACCAGAGGTGGTAAAATTACTTTACACGGCCGTAGTGGAGCCGATAATTTTATATGCCGCTAGTGTTTGGGCTCCAGCCGCGCGTAAGCTAGGTGTAAAAAAGCAGCTCGCTGCGGTCCAGCGAGGCTTTGCGCAGAAGCTCACGAAGGCCTACAGGACGGTATCACTGAACTCGGCCCTACTGCTCGCGGGGATACTGCCTCTTGACATTCGGGCCAGGGAAAATGCTTCCCTGTACGAAGTCAAGAGGGGATACTCCCTGCGAGTGGTGGGAGACCGGGAGGTGGAACGTCCTGTGGCCTTGGGGAAGCTGAACCACCCAGCGCAAAGAAAGGCAGTGCATTTCAACTGCGTGGTGGACGGTGCAGAGGTAGACCAGATAGTTA
>OX457110.1:13390748-13393248 GCA_949752805.1 Deilephila elpenor | reverse complement strand
CTAACCTAACCTAACCTAACCTAACCTAACCTAACCTAACCTAACCTAACCTAACCTAACCTAACCTAACCTAACCTAACCTAACCTAACCTAACCTAACCTAACCTAACCTAACCTAACCTAACCTAACCTAACCTAACCTAACCTAACCTAACCTAACCTAACCTAACCTAACCTAACCTAACCTAACCTAACCTAACCTAACCTAACCTAACCTAACCTAACCTAACCTAACCTAACCTAACCTAACCTAACCTAACCTAACCTAACCTAACCTAACCTAACCTAACCTAACCTAACCTAACCTAACCTAACCTAACCTAACCTAACCTAACCTAACCTAACCTAACCTAACCTAACCTAACCTAACCAGTCGCAGCGCGAACGCCGCACCGCGCGCATCACTTTTACGCCGCTCCGCGATCAAAAAATCGGAAAAATAGGTTTTATGTGCAAAAGTTACAAGTGCGATACACCAAAACGTGCGGGCTGCGACCCCGGTTGCGACCCAAAAAGAATTTTTGAAATCGTGTGAAAGTTGGAAAAGTTATTAACAAAAAACAAATTGTGAAAAATTCCATCTGTGACAAAAGTGACTTTAACTCAGTGAAACGATCTGTGACGTACCATTTTCAAACTGCAGTTCGGTGCAGGACCCCTTAGCGCATCCCTGTGCCAAGTTTAAGAATTTTCCCACGAGTAGTTTCCGAGTTAAAAACCTGAAAAGTGCCAAAAACCGGTCAAATCAGTGAAATTTACAGTTTTTCCCCCATATCTCCCCAGAACGATCTGTTACCCCTACTTTTCTGACCCCACAACTGCAGCCCCAACTCAGGGCTACATTGTTCTTAAAATCCCACCTTCCTATCTTCAAGAACTTACACATGAGCGGTGCTTTCACTAGCTCCAACTCTTCCCGCATCCGACGACACCTGGATCTCCACAATCGGACCACGGCAAGTTCTTCAAAAGTGACTGGACACTAAGTAAGGTTCGTACGTCAGATTCAATCAGTGCTCATTCAGTGACCTTCGACCTTAAACACCTGGAACCAAGCTGGAAGACATTTTTTGGATGCCCCCAAGGTGCCCACCAAAAATCACCCTGATCGGCCGAAGAACAGAAAAGCTGATTTTGGAAATTCTCCTAAAAGGTCATATCTTCAAGGTCTATGGATTCGAAGTCTGTCTAGGATAAAAATTGGATAGAGGATCACTCCCCGCATCTCCTGACACCAATCATATTAAAATCCGTCCAGAAACAGCGATTTGAGCGAGGGTTAAACTTATTTCATATTAAGTTATAAAACAGTATATTAGCTCCATTTTAAATTCTTATTCATAATATAATATATAACTCAACTTTAAAATTGGTAATTGTAAATTTTAAAAACCCGTATTCATAATATATATTTAATTTACTTTTAAAACTTAATATTTATTTACTTGGTCATTGGTCACATAATTTAGGCCAATGAATATTTATCTATCACTCTATTGGTAAACTCAGTCCAGCCCATTCTATTTATCTCGCATCTCATTGGCCCTCTGCCAAAACAGACTCCGCCCACTTTGTGTAAACCCCACCCACTTTGCCCCTAAACTCCGCCCACTTTTGTTGGCTCCTCCCACTTTTTCCAAGTTAGCCCCGCCCACCCCAAGCTAAGTCCCGCCCCCTTTTACTTTGGCCCCGCCCACTTTTTCCCGGACTTAGCCGATTTAGTCTCCTTTACCCCCCGCTGCCCTTTCCACGAAACCCCTCCCAAACGTCACCCCACGAAACCTTCCCCCCCCCCCCCCCCCTCCCCGCATCCTTACCTCACCCCCGCTAATCCTATCTCCGCCGTCTCCGGTCCTAGACCCCCTGAGTTTGGGTTCGTTAGAACCGGCTCGGGAAGGCCTAGCGATTGGCCCCGGCGGAATCCCGGAATTCCCCCCACATTCCCTTTCTCACCCCCCCAAACCCTATCTCCGCCGTTACCGGTCCTAGACCCCCTGAGTTTGGGTTCGTTAGAACCGGCTCGGGAAGGCCTAGCGATTGGCTCCGGCGGAATCCCGGAATTCCCCCCCATATTCCCTCCCTCACCTCCCTAATCCTATCTCCGCCGTTACCGGTCCTAGACCCCTTGAGTTTGGGTTGTTAGAACCGGCTTGGGTAGGCCTAGCGATCGGTCTCGGCAGAATTCCCAAATTCCCCCCCTACCTCCCATCCTAACCTTATAACCTCACTGACACTCAACTTATGCCCAAAAATGGACGAGTCACATTACCCTGATGACTTCCCATTTATTGAGATACCCTTCTCACATCTGGAAGAGGATATATACCCCATAAACAGGGAAAAACTCGGAGATACGCTCGAAACATATGCCCAAATGCTGCGAGAAGCAATCAGCGAAAAAAGCGTGAAAAAGGAGGGCAAGCAACTTATTTACTGCATTGCGGCACAAATTGAAACACTCGGAGCTTCCCTCATCAATGACGAAGACGTCCCGCAGGTT
>OX457110.1:13380748-13385748 GCA_949752805.1 Deilephila elpenor | reverse complement strand
AACCTAACCTAACCTAACCTAACCTAACCTAACCTAACCTAACCTAACCTAACCTAACCTAACCTAACCTAACCTAACCTAACCTAACCTAACCTAACCTAACCTAACCTAACCTAACCTAACCTAACCTAACCTAACCTAACCTAACCTAACCTAACCTAACCTAACCTAACCTAACCTAACCTAACCTAACCTAACCTAACCTAACCTAACCTAACCTAACCTAACCTAACCTAACCTAACCTAACCTAACCTAACCTAACCTAACCTAACCTAACCTAACCTAACCTAACCTAACCTAACCTAACCTAACCTAACCTAACCTAACCTAACCTAACCTAACCTAACCTAACCTAACCTAACCTAACCTAACCTAACCTAACCTAACCTAACCTAACCTAACCTAACCTAACCTAACCTAACCTAACCTAACCTAACCTAACCTAACCTAACCTAACCTAACCTAACCTAACCTAACCTAACCTAACCTAACCTAACCTAACCTAACCTAACCTAACCTAACCTAACCTAACCTAACCTAACCTAACCTAACCTAACCTAACCTAACCTAACCTAACCTAACCTAACCTAACCTAACCTAACCTAACCTAACCTAACCTAACCTAACCTAACCTAACCTAACCTAACCTAACCTAACCTAACCTAACCTAACCTAACCTAACCTAACCTAACCTAACCTAACCTAACCTAACCTAACCTAACCTAACCTAACCTAACCTAACCTAACCTAACCTAACCTAACCTAACCTAACCTAACCTAACCTAACCTAACCTAACCTAACCTAACCTAACCTAACCTAACCTAACCTAACCTAACCTAACCTAACCTAACCTAACCTAACCTAACCTAACCTAACCTAACCTAACCTAACCTAACCTAACCTAACCTAACCTAACCTAACCTAACCTAACCTAACCTAACCTAACCTAACCTAACCTAACCTAACCTAACCTAACCTAACCTAACCTAACCTAACCTAACCTAACCTAACCTAACCTAACCTAACCTAACCTAACCTAACCTAACCTAACCTAACCTAACCTAACCTAACCTAACCTAACCTAACCTAACCTAACCTAACCTAACCTAACCTAACCTAACCTAACCTAACCTAACCTAACCTAACCTAACCTAACCTAACCTAACCTAACCTAACCTAACCTAACCTAACCTAACCTAACCTAACCTAACCTAACCTAACCTAACCCAAGTTAACTTTTTGTTTTTAATTTACAATTTTTTCTATTTGTGGTCTGTTGTCGTGTGAAAGCGCATAGAGGGCGCGGTGTTTTGATCGTTTCAGTGTGATTTTGACTTAAAATTTGGAACTTTTCGAAAATAACAAATTTCTTAACATTTTCAAAATTTCTCGTATCGAATTGTCTTGGATTGTTGCATTTATAAACGCGTCCCGTCGCACCCGATACGTGGACTCCACGCCTGCAGGGATCCGGCGAACCGAAATTGTTTGTTTCTGTGTTTGTTTTTGTGATAGTCCATATAATTCGATATTTTGTTTGTAAATTTCACATAATAATATTTAAAACTGACTTTTTGGTCTAGAATTCTAGATTCTTTGTACAACCTGTGTCCTGCCGTTCGGCGGCACACAAGGGCCGTGTTGCATCTATTGTTTTGTTGTTAATAATAGTAAATTTCACCAAATTTCACATAAAATATCACTTTTTTGGCCCCCCTCGAAATTTTTTGCTCCCGGCTGTTCCCGATTATCGTACCATTACACGCGTCTCGTCGAGCCCGACACGTGGATACCACGCATGCGGGGTCTAGACGCACTTAAACAGCAAAAATTGGTCATAATCGTTCACAATCGATTGTTATCGAGTTGAATGTATGAAAATCCACCTAAGCTGTGCAGTAGCGAAAAATTCGAAGTTAACTTTTTGTTTTTAATTTACAATTTTTTCTATTTGTGGTCTGTTGTCGTGTGAAAGCGCATAGAGGGCGCGGTGTTTTGATCGTTTCAGTGTGATTTTGACTTAAAATTTGGAACTTTTCGAAAATAACAAATTTCTTAACATTTTCAAAATTTCTCGTATCGAATTGTCTTGGATTGTTGCATTTATAAACGCGTCCCGTCGCACCCGATACGTGGACTCCACGCCTGCAGGGATCCGGCGAACCGAAATTGTTTGTTTCTGTGTTTGTTTTTGTGATAGTCCATATAATTCGATATTTTGTTTGTAAATTTCACATAATAATATTTAAAACTGACTTTTTGGTCTAGAATTCTAGATTCTTTGTACAACCTGTGTCCTGCCGTTCGGCGGCACACAAGGGCCGTGTTGCATCTATTGTTTTGTTGTTAATAATAGTAAATTTCACCAAATTTCACATAAAATATCACTTTTTTGGCCCCCCTCGAAATTTTTTGCTCCCGGCTGTTCCCGATTATCGTACCATTACACGCGTCTCGTCGAGCCCGACACGTGGATACCACGCATGCGGGGTCTAGACGCACTTAAACAGCAAAAATTGCCCCGCCCGCCCACCCTGAGGTGTCATTTGGTATATTAGCTCGGTTCCGGTTTTAAAAAACTAACATCAAAAAACTATAAAATCTCGAAAACTTATTTTGTTACAATATACTATGCTTGTATAGTTGTAAATAAATTATAAAAATATATATACTAAATTATAAATACCAAATAAATACTATATAAATATATATACTACATAAAACTATATTCTTGACTTACCTTGTGTAGAGATTCGACGAACACGCCACCTGAAACAAAATAAACATAAAACTTATTACAAAATTTAATAGGACACATTCTGCAGGTAGCGTATGCACCCACAGAAGATATATCCTGACCAATTATAATTAAATAAATTATATAAAACTTTATTACTGACATCCTGTGAGCCTTTACACTCACAATAAGACTTACCTTGTGTCGACAAGTTAACACTATATTAACGCTCTGAGCCCTTTACACTCAGAGAATTTTTACCAACAGACGTGTTCCCCTAACAAGCTCTAGAGAACATGTTCGGCTTTAGGACTCCCGCAAAGAACGTGCCTACATCCTCAGGACCGGCCAACCAGTCCCTGGAAAAATCAAGTCCAGATGAGGTTGTGACCAATGTTGCACAGGCTAGGCGGAGTATCGAGTCTAAGTTAAACAGCCCAGTTGAGCCGATTAAACCCGCTGGGCCTGCGAAACAGAGGTCAAAACCCATCCTGTGTACAACTACTCCGGAAAATAGAAGTAGAACAGCAGAAGCGAAGGCTTGTTTGATGAAGGTGAAGCTTCAGATCAATAACAGTCGAAATCTGAAGACTGAAATTAAAAATGACGTCATCGAAGCAACTGAACGACTTTTTAAACTCGTCAAGGAGGCAGAAACAGAAAGGATTGATGGGACAAAAAACACTGACAAGGATAAACAGGACGAAAAGTCGGAGGGACAGGAAGGGACAAAAGGAGGAACTCTGGAAATTATAAAGGCAATAGCGGATCACAAAGAAGTCCTGATACAAAACAAAAAGGACATAAAAAGTTTAAACGAGGAGCTACAAAAATACCGGGAGGAGTGGAAAGAAGCAAGATTTCCGCAGACATATGCCGGAGCGGCGGCCACTCCACCTCCCAAAGCAACACCAAATAAGACCATGCACTCAGTGGTGATCACATCTAAAGACGTCACCGCCACAGGAGAAGAGATCCTCAATCAAGTCAGAACAACGATTAACGCCAAGGAAGAAGGACTTAAAATAGACAGAATAAGAAAAGCCAAGGATAGAAAAATAATACTGGGATGTCAAACTAAAGAAGAATTGAGTAAAGTTACCGAAAAAATTAAAACTGGAAGAAGAGACCTAAACATAGAGACAATTAAAAACAAAGATCCATTAATAATACTAAAAGACGTTTTAAATTACAACCAAGATGAAGACATTATAAAAGCGATTGAAACACAAAATAAACATTTATTACAAGGAATTCAAAAAGAGGACATAAGGATGACAATTAAATATAAAAGACGAGCAAGAAACCAACTCACTTCGCACGTGATAATGCAAGTATCGCCCCCAGTTTGGAAAAATCTCACCGAGGAAGGAGTCGCCCATATAGACGTCCAGAGGGTTAGGGTAATGGATCAGTCCCCCCTCATACAGTGTTCGCGATGCCTCGGCTATGGTCATGGCAAAAAGTTTTGCCATGACCAAGTCGACGCCTGCAGTCACTGTGGAGGACCGCATATACGGACAAATTGCCCGGACTGGATGGCAGACGCAGCTCCGTCTTGCTGCAACTGCCAGAAGGCAAAAATTAGCAACATGGGGCATAATGCATTTAGCAACGAATGCCCAGTACGGAGAAAATGGGAGTCACTGGCGAGGTCTGCAGTCGCGTACTGCTGAAGTTGAGTTCACCAGGAAACCATACCACCGGCAAATAGGAAAAGTTGCCGACCGGATAGATGACGAAGCTGATCATAAGAATCATGGTCCGCCATTATTAAAAACTAGAAGGCAACAAAGCTTCCACTTGAAGAAAACCCCGTCGATGAGAAACTCATGAAATGTAAAATAGATAAAAATAAATATTAGAACAAGCAAATATACTAAATAGTATAATATTAGATTATACTGATGTAGTATAAAGTATAGAGTATAATAAAGATAAAAAGTAAAGATAATATAATGAGCAAATCCTAATATATGGCATAGAATAGAGTAAATAAAAATAGTTTAAGAAAATAATGTAAAAAACAAAATAAAAAGAATAAAAGAAAAAAATAAAATAAAAAGAATAAAAGAAAAAAAAAATAAATAAAATAAAAATGTACAGTAATATAGTTGTCACATCAAATTAAAAGGAAAGTGAAAGTGTTTAAAAATAGCAGCTCAAATTGAAAAATATAGTTAAACGATAATTTAAGGAAATAAATAATTTAAGGGAAAAGTGTTTAAATATAAAAGTTAAAGTAGTTGGAAATAAAAACA
>OX457110.1:13340748-13378248 GCA_949752805.1 Deilephila elpenor | reverse complement strand
TAACCTAACCTAACCTAACCTAACCTAACCTAACCTAACCTAACCTAACCTAACCTAACCTAACCTAACCTAACCTAACCTAACCTAACCTAACCTAACCTAACCTAACCTAACCTAACCTAACCTAACCTAACCTAACCTAACCTAACCTAACCTAACCTAACCTAACCTAACCTAACCTAACCTAACCTAACCTAACCTAACCTAACCTAACCTAACCTAACCTAACCTAACCTAACCTAACCTAACCTAACCTAACCTAACCTAACCTAACCTAACCTAACCTAACCTAACCTAACCTAACCTAACCTAACCTAACCTAACCTAACCTAACCTAACCTAACCTAACCTAACCTAACCTAACCTAACCTAACCTAACCTAACCTAACCTAACCTAACCTAACCTAACCTAACCTAACCTAACCTAACCTAACCTAACCTAACCTAACCTAACCTAACCTAACCTAACCTAACCTAACCTAACCTAACCTAACCTAACCTAACCTAACCTAACCTAACCTAACCTAACCTAACCTAACCTAACCTAACCTAACCTAACCTAACCTAACCTAACCTAACCTAACCTAACCTAACCTAACCTAACCTAACCTAACCTAACCTAACCTAACCTAACCTAACCTAACCTAACCTAACCTAACCTAACCTAACCTAACCTAACCTAACCTAACCTAACCTAACCTAACCTAACCTAACCTAACCTAACCTAACCTAACCTAACCTAACCTAACCTAACCTAACCTAACCTAACCTAACCTAACCTAACCTAACCTAACCTAACCTAACCTAACCTAACCTAACCTAACCTAACCTAACCTAACCTAACCTAACCTAACCTAACCTAACCTAACCTAACCTAACCTAACCTAACCTAACCTAACCTAACCTAACCTAACCTAACCTAACCTAACCTAACCTAACCTAACCTAACCTAACCTAACCTAACCTAACCTAACCTAACCTAACCTAACCTAACCTAACCTAACCTAACCTAACCTAACCTAACCTAACCTAACCTAACCTAACCTAACCTAACCTAACCTAACCTAACCTAACCTAACCTAACCTAACCTAACCTAACCTAACCTAACCTAACCTAACCTAACCTAACCTAACCTAACCTAACCTAACCTAACCTAACCTAACCTAACCTAACCTAACCTAACCTAACCTAACCTAACCTAACCTAACCTAACCTAACCTAACCTAACCTAACCTAACCTAACCTAACCTAACCTAACCTAACCTAACCTAACCTAACCTAACCTAACCTAACCTAACCTAACCTAACCTAACCTAACCTAACCTAACCTAACCTAACCTAACCTAACCTAACCTAACCTAACCTAACCTAACCTAACCTAACCTAACCTAACCTAACCTAACCTAACCTAACCTAACCTAACCTAACCTAACCTAACCTAACCTAACCTAACCTAACCTAACCTAACCTAACCTAACCTAACCTAACCTAACCTAACCTAACCTAACCTAACCTAACCTAACCTAACCTAACCTAACCTAACCTAACCTAACCTAACCTAACCTAACCTAACCTAACCTAACCTAACCTAACCTAACCTAACCTAACCTAACCTAACCTAACCTAACCTAACCTAACCTAACCTAACCTAACCTAACCTAACCTAACCTAACCTAACCTAACCTAACCTAACCTAACCTAACCTAACCTAACCTAACCTAACCTAACCTAACCTAACCTAACCTAACCTAACCTAACCTAACCTAACCTAACCTAACCTAACCTAACCTAACCTAACCTAACCTAACCTAACCTAACCTAACCTAACCTAACCTAACCTAACCTAACCTAACCTAACCTAACCTAACCTAACCTAACCTAACCTAACCTAACCTAACCTAACCTAACCTAACCTAACCTAACCTAACCTAACCTAACCTAACCTAACCTAACCTAACCTAACCTAACCTAACCTAACCTAACCTAACCTAACCTAACCTAACCTAACCTAACCTAACCTAACCTAACCTAACCTAACCTAACCTAACCTAACCTAACCTAACCTAACCTAACCTAACCTAACCTAACCTAACCTAACCTAACCTAACCTAACCTAACCTAACCTAACCTAACCTAACCTAACCTAACCTAACCTAACCTAACCTAACCTAACCTAACCTAACCTAACCTAACCTAACCTAACCTAACCTAACCTAACCTAACCTAACCTAACCTAACCTAACCTAACCTAACCTAACCTAACCTAACCTAACCTAACCTAACCTAACCTAACCTAACCTAACCTAACCTAACCTAACCTAACCTAACCTAACCTAACCTAACCTAACCTAACCTAACCTAACCTAACCTAACCTAACCTAACCTAACCTAACCTAACCTAACCTAACCTAACCTAACCTAACCTAACCTAACCTAACCTAACCTAACCTAACCTAACCTAACCTAACCTAACCTAACCTAACCTAACCTAACCTAACCTAACCTAACCTAACCTAACCTAACCTAACCTAACCTAACCTAACCTAACCTAACCTAACCTAACCTAACCTAACCTAACCTAACCCACTCTTACCTTTTAACCTAACCGAATTTAAAAAAAAAAATTTAGATTCTAACCGCCCAATCCAGGTTTATAAGAGTATGGCATCTCGAGGTTCTAGGGGTGTTCCGGCTAGGGCAAAGAGGGTCCCGCCTGCTTCGGGACGCTCCCGTGTGGTTGAGCAATTTCCGCCTCCTGTCCCGGCTCCTTTCGAGGATAAAGGGGACTCAGGATCCAATCCTCAGGTGTTCTCACCCGTGGACGTCGTTACAGAGGAGGGAGATCAGGAAATGGTGGGAGACCCGGTTCTTCCGATGGAGCTTTTGCCTGAAAGTTCTTCCCTGCAACAGGATATGGCTGGATTGGCAGC
The DNA here is from genome assembly GCA_949752805.1 of Deilephila elpenor. Taxonomy (NCBI): domain Eukaryota; kingdom Metazoa; phylum Arthropoda; class Insecta; order Lepidoptera; family Sphingidae; genus Deilephila; species Deilephila elpenor. The sequence goes on along the minus strand of OX457110.1, from coordinate 13,375,317 downwards.
TTCTACTCCAGCTAGGACCCTTACGCTGCATGCCGATCCTGTTGCTCCTGGAGAGGATACTGGTAGGGCCTGCAGAGTTGTTCAGGCAAAGTCTGATTCTAGTCTCCTCCGGATTAAAGCCCAAATTCGTCAAGCAAAGGCTGCGGAGGTCTTGGAGCGGGTCCAAACTGCACCCGAACCTTCCAACGTGGACACGGAGCTTGATGATAGCTGCTCTAACACTTCAACTAACCAGAGCTTATCTAGGGCTGGAGGAGGTCTATTGAGTGAGATGCCTAAAAGAGCAAATGAGATTCTTTTGGAGGCGAAAGGTGAACTCGAACGCTCAGGGAACCTCAAGCGGGAGATTAGGGATAACGTGGTCTCAGCTTTACAAACCATGTACGAAATGGTTCTCAAATTGTCGGACTCACGAAATCTCCATATGCTGGAAGCGCAAAAGTGCAAAACCGCCTTAGCTAGGGAGTCTCATAGGCTGGCCGAAAAATATTCACGTCATCTCGAGTTTGCTTTAGGCGACTACAGTGCTATGGGAGAGAAGCTCACTCGTATGGAGCATGACATTGAGAGCACCCGCAAGATTCTGGCTCATGAGGTGTGCATTCCTATCACCGAGGTCAAGAAACACTTGGAATCTCCGAAACAAGTTGCGCAAACCTCAACTTTGGTTAGAACGGAGATACAGGAGGTGACGAAAGAGTTAAGGAGGATGCAGACAACTTTCGGCAAACATGATGAGCCCGAGATTATACCCCAAATGAGAGATCTGACACTTGAGGTTGAGAGGCTCAGGCAAGATCTCGTATCCATAAAGTCTTCGTTGCAGGATCTGGTTGAATCTGGAATGCCCGGGTGCGAGATGGGCCTACACCAGGACACGAACCAGATCGCTGAAATTATTAAGACATCTATTGATGCATCCCCTAGTAAGCAAAACTTGAAGCCTATTCTCGAGTCCTGCCTTGAAACAAAGAAGACTCTTAAGGAGCTAACCAAAACAATGAGCAAGAATGCGGAGCTGGAAAACATTTACATTGACCTGGCTGATAAGCTATCATCAAATGTCAGTGAGTTACGCCGCGACATTTCCCAGCTCAGGGACACTACTCAAGAAACGGTTGCACCTCTGAGAACTGCTATAGAAGTCATGCATCAGGAAATGAGGGAATTCGTTACTTCTGAGGAAATTCGAGATCTGGGGTTGACTGGAGGAGTTCCCACTATTCCCAAAAATTCAACCCAAAGGAGGAATCTAGTTCCTTCTACATATGCTGAAGTTTTGGCTCACCCTAGATACCCAATATTGGTTGAATCTATAGACCCTAAACATACTGGACAAGACATTCTGGATAAAGTTAAATCAAAAGTGGATGTTGTACAATTGGGAATAGGAGTCAACGGGATAAGGAAGACAAAAAATCAGAAATTAATTATAAACTGTGACACGGAAGAGGGTAGGACAAGGATGAAGGATGCCATAAAGGAAGCAGGAAGGGAGTTTACGCTAATTGAGCCTAAAAGAAGGTCTCCACTTTTGAAAATAATTGGTATAACATCTGAAATGACAAACAAGCGAATAGAAGAGGCAATATATCTACAAAATAGGAATCTATTGAATAAAGAGGACTGTACACAAGGTGAGGGTATAAAAGTGGTGCGTCGAATTAAGGGGAGAAACAGTTCTATAGTTAATATTATAATTGAGGTTGCTACAGGAATATGGAAGCAGCTGCAGGGTCAAAAGTTGAGGATAGGCTATCAGGTCGTTCGAGCTGTGGACCAGTCACCCTTGATACAATGTTATAACTGCCTCGGCTACTCCCACACAGCTAGGGACTGTAAAGCTGATCTGACTTGTGGCTATTGCTCAATGAATCATGATTCCCGCGAATGCCCTAACAGACAATCGTCCCCAATCTGTGTGAACTGTAATAAAGGGACACCAGCTGAACAGGGCAGTAAAAACCATCCAGCTTACAGTATTGAATGTCCAATAAGACAGAAATGGGATAGAGTTGCGCGTCAGTCTGTCCAATACTGCTAAAGTTCTACCAACAGTTTCTCTCAATAGTGGTCCTAAAAGGATTAAAATAGTTCAAGCTAATCTTGGCCGAGGATTTGCTGCTACTAAGGAATGCATTGACGAAGCTATAAGGAACAACATAGACATACTTTTACTACAAGAGCCCTACGTTGGATCAAGAGGTTTCCTTTCTTGTACACAGGCATCTAGGGTAGTTCAGAATATGAAAGCAAGTACTAGATCTGTACGTTCGGCTATAGTAATATTCAATCAGAATTATAAGGTTATAGAGGATGTAGACGCAATTACGGAGGACTACGTGTCGATTATTGTAGAAATTGGCAGCCTAAAACTAGGTCTAATTAATTTATATCTAGATAAAACATTTAAAATAGACGATCAGATATTAAAACTAACACATATTTTACAAACACTTAACCTACAGAATATAATCATTGCTGGAGATATGAATGCTAAAAGTTTATGGTGGGGAAGTGGAGTTGAGGACGCGAGAGGACAAAAGCTTGCTGAATTTATGGCATCGACTAACCTTCATCTACTTAATGAAGGAAATGAGCCAACATACTCTACTTTTAGACAAAACATAGAGTGTAAGAGTATAATTGATGTCACGCTATGCTCCACCCCGATGACTTCTCGGATATTTAATTGGAGAGTTGACCCGGATTTCGTCACACTATCGGACCACAGAGCTATTTGTTTTCAAATTTTATTGAACAAAAAGGATGGAGAATTATTAACTAGTAAATCGACGCGGAGGTTTCGAGTCGCTAAAGCTAATTGGGAACTATTTGGTGATAAATTAAGCCAAAATTTGGAAGGTAAGGGGATTAATGTAGAGTATATAGATGGAGTTAAAACAAAACAGGAATTGGAAGAGGTAGCTGTTAGGCTGATTACGTCAATAAAGGAGGCTTCCATGGAGTCGATTCCGGAAATTAAAGGGATAAGAATTAAAAGATCACATTGGTGGTGCGAGGAACTCCAAAACTTAAAGGACCAGGTTAAAAGGATCAGAAGGAAAATTAAGCATGCAAATCTGAGGAGGAAAAGTTATATTATAGAGGATTATATAAAGGCCAGAGAAAGATACAGAGATTGTCTAAAAGAAACAATAACAAGAAGTTGGAAAACATTTTGTACTGGACAGGAGAGGGAATCTGTGTGGGACAGGGCTTACAGAATTATCAGGGAAAGCAAGGGAAGGGATGAAGACAAACTGTTGAGAGCCAATGGGAAAACGTTAACACCAAAAGAATCGGCTGAATTACTAGCCGATACTTTTTTCCCATCTGATAGCTCGGAGCATGACACTGAGGAACACTCCGAAATTCGAGAGAAGGTTGCTAGGGATCTGGAGGGGTTGGAGCAAAATAGGGATAACATCAATAAATTTACACAAATTGAAGTGCTGGAAGTTATGAGAGGTATGAATCCTAGGAAGGCTCCTGGGGAGGATGGGCTCACCTCGGACATTTGTTTAGCGGCTTTCCAAAACAATATGGATTTGATGTTGTCCTTTTTCAATCAATGTCTACACATGGGATATTTCCCCAATATTCTGAAAGGCGCGTTCATAAGAGTTATACCGAAGTTTGGCAGGGAGGATTATGCGGTTCCAAAAGCTTACCGCCCTATTGGTCTTCTTCCTGTCCTGGGCAAAGTTCTGGAAAAAATAATCACGCAAAGGATATTGTGGCAAGTAACTAATACGGATAAATTAAATCAGCGACAGTATGGCTTTACTCCTCAAAAAAGCACTCAAGATGCACTATATGACGCCATGTCTTTGATTGAGGAGGGATTGAAGAGGAAGGAAATTGTTGTCATTTTGTCCCTTGATATTGAAGGCGCATTTGATAACGCGTGGTGGCCTTCTATTCTTAAAGAGTTGATGAGAGTTAAAATTGATCCTCATATAATAAGACTAATTGCTAGTTACCTCACAACACGAACAGTGACAATAAATTACGCGGGACAGACAATAACAGGGACTACAAACAGAGGCTGCATACAGGGCTCTTCTTGTGGGCCGGTTCTGTGGAATTTACTGTTAAACCCATTACTAGAGAAAGCAATAAACTATCCAATTCACATTCAAGCTTTTGCAGATGATATCTTGTTAGTTGCCACTGGAAGGGACGCGATAGAGTTGGAAACTAATATCAATCCTGTATTGAATGACATCATAAATTGGGGACAAACAAATAAACTGCGTTTTTGCCCCCACAAAACACAAACGTTATTAATCACTAAGCGCTTAAAGTACGATAAACCGGTTTTAAGGATGGGGGATAAAATTCTTGAATATAATGATAATATTAAAATTTTGGGGGTTACGTTTGATAAAGGGTTAACTTTTAAGACTCATGTAGAGACGATATGCCAAAAAGCTATAAAAATTTATAAATCAGTATCACGATCAGCGCGTGCACAGTGGGGTTTTAATTCTGATATTTGTAGGACAATATATATTTCGGTAGTGGAACCTATGGTGTTGTATGCAGCTGCAGTTTGGGGACGATGTGCAAATAAAGTGTATATTAAAAATAGATTAAATAGACTCTCCAGGACATTTGGTTTGATGATATGTAAGGCTCACAGAACTGTATCCCTGACAGCAGCTCTTCTTCTTTCTCGTATTCTGCCCCTGAATTTGAGGGCTGTAGAGAATTATGAGATTTACCGTATAAAAAGAGGTGAGCCCATGGTGGAACTTCCGGATCGAGAGCTTCAGAAACCACGGAGCGCCTCTGACCTGCCACCACCTTATGCTAGAAGTTTATTTCTGTATAAAACTATAGAACCTATGCTTAACAGACCATCTAGTGAGATAGCAATTTATACTGACGGTAGTAGGTTGGATGGCAGGGTTGGGGCGGGAGTATCCGTCTGGCAATACGGCAGTGAAATTATCAGTAAAACTCTTAAGCTGTCTGACTACTGTTCCGTGTTTCAAGCGGAGCTTCTGGCTATCCATGTTGCTGCAAAAATAATAGCTGAAAACAGATACAATCAGGCAATAATTATTAGCGATTCAAAATCCGCGCTCGACTCTATTGCTAGCTCCAAAACCTTAAACCCGCTCGCGATGGACATTCGCCAAAGATTGATGAGTATAGAGGATCTTCATCCAGAATTGGGTTGGATTAAGGCGCATAAAGGAGATCCTGGAAACGAAAGAGCTGATGAACTAGCCAAAGCAGCCACAACAAAAAAGGTCAAGCCCCTCTATGACGCATACCCATTGTCCTATGCCAAGCGACTGATCCGAGCGAGAAGCGCGATAGCGTGGCAGGAAACGTATGATTCAAGCTCGACTGGGGGCATAACCAAGATTTTCTTTCCCAATGTAATGAATGCTTACAGGGTTCTTTGTAAATTAGGGCTCGAAAACATCATGACCCAAATTTTAACGGGTCACGGTGGTTTCCGAGCCTATTTACACAGATTTGGCCTTGTGGGAAATCCTTTCTGTCCTTGCGATGATGAAACACCAGAATCAATCATGCATATCCTATTGGAATGTCCAATGTTCGCGAAGGACAAATTCGAGTGCGAGATGGCGATGGACCAGAGCCTGAACATGGAAACGTTGCAAGTGGTTATGGAAAGCGATGAGATGCGTGGTCATTTTGTTAATTACGCTTACAAAGTTACTAAAAGGGTTCGAAGTAGGAACGGCTCATTAATGTAGGTACTTTTCTATTTTAACGTATTCAATTCAAATCGATTAAATGATGCTGCATTGTAATAGCGGCAGTATAAAAATATAATAATAAATAAAAAAAAAAAAAAAAAAAAAAAAAAAAAAAAAAAAAAAAAAAAAAAAAAAAAAAAAAAAAAAAAAAAAAAAAAAAAAAAAAAAAAAAAAAAAAAAAAAAAAAAAAAAAAAAAAAAACCTAACCTAACCTAACCTAACCTAACCTAACCTAACCTAACCTAACCTAACCTAACCTAACCTAACCTAACCTAACCTAACCTAACCTAACCTAACCTAACCTAACCTAACCTAACCTAACCTAACCTAACCTAACCTAACCTAACCTAACCTAACCTAACCTAACCTAACCTAACCTAACCTAACCTAACCTAACCTAACCTAACCTAACCTAACCTAACCTAACCTAACCTAACCTAACCTAACCTAACCTAACCTAACCTAACCTAACCTAACCTAACCTAACCTAACCTAACCTAACCTAACCTAACCTAACCTAACCTAACCTAACCTAACACTCTCTCGAGTTTGCTTTAGGCGACTACAGTGCTATGGGAGAGAAGCTCACTCGTATGGAGCATGACATTGAGAGCACCCGCAAGATTCTGGCTCATGAGGTGTGCATTCCTATCACCGAGGTCAAGAAACACTTGGAATCTCCGAAACAAGTTGCGCAAACCTCAACTTTGGTTAGAACGGAGATACAGGAGGTGACGAAAGAGTTAAGGAGGATGCAGACAACTTTCGGCAAACATGATGAGCCCGAGATTATACCCCAAATGAGAGATCTGACACTTGAGGTTGAGAGGCTCAGGCAAGATCTCGTATCCATAAAGTCTTCGTTGCAGGATCTGGTTGAATCTGGAATGCCCGGGTGCGAGATGGGCCTACACCAGGACACGAACCAGATCGCTGAAATTATTAAGACATCTATTGATGCATCCCCTAGCAAGCAAAACTTGAAGCCTATTCTCGAGTCCTGCCTTGAAACAAAGAAGACTCTTAAGGAGCTAACCAAAACAATGAGCAAGAATGCGGAGCTGGAAAACATTTACATTGACCTGGCTGATAAGCTATCATCAAATGTCAGTGAGTTACGCCGCGACATTTCCCAGCTCAGGGACACTACTCAAGAAACGGTTGCGCCTCTGAGAACTGCTATAGAAGTCATGCATCAGGAAATGAGGGAATTCGTTACTTCTGAGGAAATTCGAGATCTGGGGTTGACTGGAGGAGTTCCCACTATTCCCAAAAATTCAACCCAAAGGAGGAATCTAGTTCCTTCTACATATGCTGAAGTTTTGGCTCACCCTAGATACCCAATATTGGTTGAATCTATAGACCCTAAACATACTGGACAAGACATTCTGGATAAAGTCAAATCAAAAGTGGATGTTGTACAATTGGGAATAGGAGTCAACGGGATAAGGAAGACAAAAAATCAGAAATTAATTATAAACTGTGACACGGAAGAGGGTAGGACAAGGATGAAGGATGCCATAAAGGAAGCAGGAAGGGAGTTTACGCTAATTGAGCCTAAAAGAAGGTCTCCACTTTTGAAAATAATTGGTATAACATCTGAAATGACAAACAAGCGAATAGAAGAGGCAATATATCTACAAAATAGGAATCTATTGAATAAAGAGGACTGTATACAAGGTGAGGGTATAAAAGTGGTGCGTCGAATTAAGGGGAGAAACAGTTCTATAGTTAATATTATAATTGAGGTTGCTACAGGAATATGGAAGCAGCTGCAGGGTCAAAAGTTGAGGATAGGCTATCAGGTCGTTCGAGCTGTGGACCAGTCACCTTTGATACAATGTTATAACTGCCTCGGCTACTCCCACACAGCTAGGGACTGTAAAGCTGATCTGACTTGTGGCTATTGCTCAATGAATCATGATTCCCGCGAATGCCCTAACAGACAATCGTCCCCAATCTGTGTGAACTGTAATAAAGGGACACCAGCTGAACAGGGCAGTAAAAACCATCCAGCTTACAGTATTGAATGTCCAATAAGACAGAAATGGGATAGAGTTGCGCGTCAGTCTGTCCAATACTGCTAAAGTTCTACCAACAGTTTCTCTCAATAGTGGTCCTAAAAGGATTAAAATAGTTCAAGCTAATCTTGGCCGAGGATTTGCTGCTACTAAGGAATGCATTGACGAAGCTATAAGGAGCAACATAGACATACTTTTACTACAAGAGCCCTACGTTGGATCAAGAGGTTTCCTTTCTTGTACACAGGCATCTAGGGTAGTTCAGAATATGAAAGCAAGTACTAGATCTGTACGTTCGGCTATAGTAATATTCAATCAGAATTATAAGGTTATAGAGGACGTAGACGCAATTACGGAGGACTACGTGTCGATTATTGTAGAAATTGGCAGCCTAAAACTAGGTCTAATTAATTTATATCTAGATAAAACATTTAAAATAGACGATCAGATATTAAAACTAACACATATTTTACAAACACTTAACCTACAGAATATAATCATTGCTGGAGATATGAATGCTAAAAGTTTATGGTGGGGAAGTGGAGTTGAGGACGCGAGAGGACAAAAGCTTGCTGAATTTATGGCATCGACTAACCTTCATCTACTTAATGAAGGAAATGAGCCAACATACTCTACTTTTAGACAAAACATAGAGTGTAAGAGTATAATTGATGTCACGCTATGCTCCACCCCGATGACTTCTCGGATATTTAATTGGAGAGTTGACCCGGATTTCGTCACACTATCGGACCACAGAGCTATTTGTTTTCAAATTTTATTGAACAAAAAGGATGGAGAATTATTAACTAGGAAATCGACGCGGAGGTTTCGAGTCGCTAAAGCTAATTGGGAACTATTTGGTGATAAATTAAGCCAAAATTTGGAAGGTAAGGGGATTAATGTAGAGTATATAGATGGAGTTAAAACAAAACAGGAATTGGAAGAGGTAGCTGTTAGGCTGATTATGTCAATAAAGGAGGCTTCCATGGAGTCGATTCCGGAAATTAAAGGGATAAGAATTAAAAGATCACATTGGTGGTGCGAGGAACTCCAGAACTTAAAGGACCAGGTTAAAAGGATCAGAAGGAAAATTAAGCATGCAAATCTGAGGAGGAAAAGTTATATTATAGAGGATTATATAAAGGCCAGAGAAAGATACAGAGATTGTCTAAAAGAAACAATAACAAGAAGTTGGAAAACATTTTGTACTGGACAGGAGAGGGAATCTGTGTGGGACAGGGCTTACAGAATTATCAGGGAAAGCAAGGGAAGGGATGAAGACAAACTGTTGAGAGCCAATGGGAAAACGTTAACACCAAAAGAATCGGCTGAATTACTAGCCGATACTTTTTTCCCATCTGATAGCTCGGAGTATGACACTGAGGAACACTCCGAAATTCGAAAGAAGGTTGCTAGGGATCTGGAGGGGTTGGAGCAAAATAGGGATAACATCAATAAATTTACACAAATTGAAGTGCTGGAAGTTATGAGAGGTATGAATCCTAGGAAGGCTCCTGGGGAGGATGGGCTCACCTCGGACATTTGTTTAGCGGCTTTCCAAAACAATATGGATTTGATGTTGTCCTTTTTCAATCAATGTCTACACATGGGATATTTCCCCAATATTCTGAAAGGCGCGTTCATAAGAGTTATACCGAAGCTTGGCAGGGAGGATTATGCGGTTCCAAAAGCTTACCGCCCTATTGGTCTTCTTCCTGTCCTGGGCAAAGTTCTGGAAAAAATAATCACGCAAAGGATATTGTGGCAAGTAACTAATACGGGTAAATTAAATCAGCGACAGTATGGCTTTACTCCTCAAAAAAGCACTCAAGATGCACTATATGACGCCATGTCTTTGATTGAGGAGGGATTGAAGAGGAAGGAAATTGTTGTCATTTTGTCCCTTGATATTGAAGGCGCATTTGATAACGCGTGGTGGCCTTCTATTCTTAAAGAGTTGATGAGAGTTAAAATTGATCCTCATATAATAAGACTAATTGCTAGTTACCTCACAACACGAACAGTGACAATAAATTACGCGGGACAGACAATAACAGGGACTACAAACAGAGGCTGCATACAGGGCTCTTCTTGTGGGCCGGTTCTGTGGAATTTACTGTTAAACCCATTACTAGAGAAAGCAATAAACTATCCAATTCACATTCAAGCTTTTGCAGATGATATCTTGTTAGTTGCCACTGGAAGGGACGCGATAGAGTTGGAAACTAATATCAATCCTGTATTGAATGACATCATAAATTGGGGACAAACAAATAAACTGCGTTTTTGCCCCCACAAAACACAAACGTTATTAATCACTAAGCGCTTAAAGTACGATAAACCGGTTTTAAGGATGGGGGATAAAATTCTTGAATATAATGATAATATTAAAATTTTGGGGGTCACGTTTGATAAAGGGTTAACTTTTAAGACTCATGTAGAGACGATATGCCAAAAAGCTATAAAAATTTATAAATCTGTATCACGATCAGCGCGTGCACAGTGGGGTTTTAATTCTGATATTTGTAGGACAATATATATTTCGGTAGTGGAACCTATGGTGTTGTATGCAGCTGCAGTTTGGGGACGATGTGCAAATAAAGTGTATATTAAAAATAGATTAAATAGACTCTCAAGGACATTTGGTTTGATGATATGTAAGGCTCACAGAACTGTATCCCTGACAGCAGCTCTTCTTCTTTCTCGTATTCTGCCCCTGAATTTGAGGGCTGTAGAGAATTATGAGATTTACCGTATAAAAAGAGGTGAGCCCATGGTGGAACTTCCGGATCGAGAGCTTCAGAAACCACGGAGCGCCTCTGACCTGCCACCACCTTATGCTAGAAGTTTATTTCTGTATAAAACTATAGAACCTATGCTTAACAGACCATCTAGTGAGATAGCAATTTATACTGACGGTAGTAGGTTGGATGGCAGGGTTGGTGCGGGAGTATCCGTCTGGCAATACGGCAGTGAAATTATCAGTAAAACTCTTAAGCTGTCTGACTACTGTTCCGTGTTTCAAGCGGAGCTTCTGGCTATCCATGCTGCTGCAAAAATAATAGCTGAAAACAGATACAATCAGGCAATAATTATTAGCGATTCAAAATCCGCGCTCGACTCTATTGCTAGCTCCAAAACCTTAAACCCGCTCGCGATGGACATTCGCCAAAGACTGATGAGTATAGAGGATCTTCATCCAGAATTGGGTTGGATTAAGGCGCATAAAGGGGATCCTGGAAACGAAAGAGCTGATGAACTAGCCAAAACAGCCACAACAAAAAAGGTCAAGCCCCTCTATGACGCATACCCATTGTCCTATGCCAAGCGACTGATCCGAGCGAGAAGCGCGATAGCGTGGCAAGAAACGTATAATTCAAGCTCGACTGGGGGCATAACCAAGATTTTCTTTCCCAATGTAATGAATGCTTACAAGGTTCTTTGTAAATTAGGGCTCGAAAACATCATGACCCAAATTTTAACGGGTCACGGTGGTTTCCGAGCCTATTTACACAGATTTGGCCTTGTGGGAAATCCTTTCTGTCCTTGCGATGATGAAACACCGGAATCAATCATGCATATCCTATTGGAATGTCCAATATTCGCGAAAGACAAATTCGAGTGCGAGATGGCGATGGACCAGAGCCTGAACATGGAAACGTTGCAAGTGGTTATGGAAAGCGATGAGATGCGTGGTCATTTTGTAAATTACGCTTACAAAGTTACTAAAAGGGTTCGAAGTCGGAATGGCTCATTAATGTAGGTACTTTCCTATTTTAACGTATTCAATTTAAATCGATTAAATGATGCTGCATTGTAATAGCGGCAGTATATAAAAAAAAAAAAAAAAAAAAAAAAAAAAAAAAAAAAAAAAAAAAAAAAACCTAACCTAACCTAACCTAACCTAACCTAACCTAACCTAACCAGAGTCGCAAGCCACCCGCAGCCACGAGCGCATCGTTTTTCCCCCGCTCCGCAAGTTTTAAATCATTAAAATCGGAAAGTGGTGGAAAAAGTTCCCGAAAGTTCGCGAAAGTTTGCACAGCTTACCACCCCAGTGCAAGTGTTGCCGTGTGTAAAAATCGCGAGCTTAAAGCCGAAAACCGCGCTTTTCCGGGACGTTTAGTGTTTTCACTAAATTATAAAAAGTGAAAGTTGAGTGCGCTGCCAAAAGTAAATCGACGACGTAGTGTTTTTCCGGTGCAGTACTGAAGATCTCAGTGGAGACCAGTGTCTGATCCAAGTTTTGGATTTTTCTCGTGTGTAGTTCTGGTGATATTACCAAAAATAGGTTTTCGTCACGCGGCAGAGAAGCCGAAGGAGACTTCCTTGACGGAAGGGCTACACACCATCAGACAGAGGAGAACTTCCCTTACCTGGTCATCCATTCAGAAACAATTTTGAACGTGAGTTGTGACAGCTATTTACATCTTGGTGGTTGGAAAATTTTGGTCACTTTTCAGAACCTTGTAGGAGCCGAAAACGATCTGTGACCCCTTAACATTTTTGTTAGACCTGAAGGGGCTGTTCATCAGGTATACTGGTGAGTAAAAATTTTTTTGAATCCACCAGTATTTCGGTTTTTGCAGGGCGAAAACCAACCAAGAGTAACTTTCAAGGCTACGTTGCAACTGCGTAATTGTTTGTATTGTGCCGGAATTGTAACACTGTGTGTGACTCCGTGTTCCTCTGTGCGTAGTAGCGAGTGCTGCGTAGTGGAAGTTTCCATCCTCGGTTGACAACAACAAGTGAGTCACCGCACGGCTTGCAGTCGGTGGATTTCGAGTAAACAACACCTACTCTCGAATAGACGGTTCTGGAAGTCCCTCTACAACTACCAGAGCCGATTCCACCTGACCCCTCGGTGACGTCACATTGTCGACGAGCGCGGACCCCGAAGGCCGAGCAGCTCCGAAGCCTAGTCTCCTTCCCGACCGATCTCCTTCCCCTTTCCCGACCCCGACCAAAACTCCCCCCCCCCCCCAAAATTTTACCCCCCCTCCCCCCGCCTTCACCCCCTCGGAGGTGAAGATTCCCCCCCACTTCCCCGCAAATTTTTTGCCTCACCCCCTCCCGTCCTAACTTCCCCAGTATTGGGCTTGGAGACCCGTTTTAGGGTTCAAATTGTAGGTCTCTTCAAGGCCTACAATCCCTGCCCGGCAAAAGTCTCAAGTTGTACCCGGTTACTTTTCGGAAATTTTTCGGTTTTAAAAAATTGTTTAAATTCTTAATATTAAATTCTAAATTTTACCCATTTTTAGGGTTTTTAACCGGTGCGACTCCGCACACGTCGCCCCGCACAGATACTAGGAACACAACATTTTAATTAATTTATTTTAAAATTTTAATTCTTGACTTAGGTTAAGTTAGTTTTAAGGTAGTTTTAAGACCTTTCCCCTGTGGGGAATTTTAAATTTTAAATTTTTGATTCAGCTTGCAGGCCACATACACCTGCAAGCTTAAAGTTTTATAAACTGACGCGTCCCTCTGAAAGATCCGACAACAATATTATTATTAGAACCACCGCGACTCGTTACTGCTTTGGAAATCTGTGTGTGTACACATTTGAGGGCTATTTACACCCTCAAGTGCTGACCTGTCCTGTCGAAAAGTAATCCTTGGCGATACCCTCAGCGCCTAAGATGTTCGGGTTCAGAACTCCCGCAAAGGAGATGGAACCCCGAGCAGTCCGCCGAAGCGCTACGCCCGACAACACCAGCCCAACGGAAGCGAACGGCACCAAAGTCGCGCGGGCCAGGCGCAGCATCGAGTCGCAGATTGAGAAATCTGCGGATCCGGTGCTGGCAGGGCCGTCGCGGCAGAGGGCTACGTTGACGCAACCGGAGGGCAAGGGTACGGGCCAGGCGAAGAAAGCGGCGGATATTACCAGCGTGGCTGAGCGACCTCAGCAAGTTGCGGCACCCACCACCTTTGCCAATCGCACCGCAGAGGCAAAAGCTTGCCTCATGCGGATCAAGTTGTCGATTGGCAACAGCCGCAATCTCAAGACTGAGATTAAGAACGAGGTCACGAATGCCACCGAAAGGCTATTCAAGCTGGTGAAGGAAGCTGAGGAAGGGAGAAAGCATAAAGAAGAATGCACAGAAAGGACAACACCTAAAGAGAAAGGACATAACACACAGCGGAAGGATGTTGATAACAGAGGAATAGGAGAGCAGGAGCTCATCAAAAAGATCGATGAGCACAGCGAAATGCTCAGGAGGAATGGAGAAGAGATGGCGGCGTTGACGGAGGCGATCCGAAAACAGAAAGAGGACTGGGACCAGCGACAGAGCTACGCCAGCATTCTTACGGGACCCCCGAGGCCGAGGCCGAACCAGGCAGCAATGCATTCGGTGGTCATAGCCTCGGAGGATAAGAATGAGACGGGCGAGCAGGTCCTAGAACGGATCCGCAAAACTGTCAACGCCAGGGATGAAGGATTGCAAATCGACAGGATGAGAAAGGCTAAGGACAGAAAGGTGATCTTAGGCTGCAGTTCGAAAGTTGAGCTGGACAGGGTAAAAGAAAAGATAAAGAAAGGGGAAGGACGTTTCAAGATGGAGGATATAAAGAATAAGGATCCTTTAGTGATCCTAAGAAACGTCCTTAGTCATAACACGGACGAAGAGATCGTCAAGGCACTCCGATCACAGAACCGGAACCTGATTGGGGATGTGAAGGGGGACTGCGCGCGCATGTCCGTGAAGTTCCGGAAGGGCGCGCGGAACGCACTCACATCACACGTAGTGCTACAAGTCTCTCCAGAGCTGTGGAAGAGACTTACCCAGCAGGGGTCGGTTCACATCGACGTCCAACGCGTAAAAGTCGAGGACCAATCCCCTCTAGTGCAGTGCTCGCGCTGCCTCGGTTATGGCCACGGGAGGCGGTTCTGTAGTGACCAGACTGACGTGTGCAGTCACTGTGGGGGTGCGCACCTCGGTAGGGACTGTGCCAAACGCTTGGCACAGGCGCCCCCCACGTGTTGCAACTGCGTCAGGTCGGGTCTCGATAGAGCCGACCATAATGCTTTTAGCGGCGAATGTCCGGTGAGGAGGAAGTGGGACGCCCTGGCGCGGACGGCGGTAGCGTATTGCTGAGGTTGTCCCCAGGGTAAGCGAGCAAAACGATCCCCCAGCAGGAGCACGGCCACTGCTCGTAGCCCAGGCTAATCTCCAGCGAAAGCAGTTGGCTACGCAGGAGATTATGCTTGAGGCCGCGAGCAGAAAAATGGCGTTCGCTCTACTCCAGGAGCCATACGTGGGCGCTCAAGGTAGGGTGAGGGACTACGGCGGCGCGAGGGTTTTCCAGTATGTAGGCGTGGACAATACTACGGTTAAGGCCGCTATTGTAGTATTTGACGATAACACCAAAGTCAAGCCATGTCCAAAGTTCACCACGACCAACATCTCAGTGGTGACCATATATGCTGGAGGCCGGGAAATCGCCGTGGTCTCCGTCTACTTTGAGCCAGATAAACCCATAGGGCCATACTTGGAACAACTGGGGAGGATCGTTAGCGAACTGGGTCCCACCAATGTCCTCATCGGCGGTGACTTCAACGCTAAAAGCATGTGGTGGGGTAGCGCGGGTACTGACGGTAGGGGAGAGGACCTAGCAGAATGCATAGGAGAATGGGGCCTCCAGGTGCTCAATGAAGGCGACGTACCCACGTTTGACACAATAAGGGGTGGTAAGCGCTATACAAGCTATGTGGACATTACATTATGCACAGAGGACCTTCTCGGCCAGGTGAACGACTGGCGGATCAGTGAAGGCCTTGTGAGCTCCGACCACAACACCATTTTATTTAACATCAAATTTGGCAAACTTGATCAGATAGAAATTAGCAGAACTACTCGGACTTTTAATACCAAAAAAGCTAATTGGGCCGAATTTAGTGATAAATTCGCCCAATTAAAATTAGATTCAAAATTTAACACTAGCAATATTGTAAATTTAAAAAACAAAAGAGAAATAGACGGAATAGTAGAAGATTACACTCAAGTCATTCTGGAAGCCTGTAATCAGAGCATACCTAAATTCAAAATTAATAGAAAGCCTACTATTCCATGGTGGTCTGATGAGCTAGCCTCACTGAGAAAGGCCATGGTCACCAGGAGGAGAAGGATCCGCTGGGCAGCAGCAGTCCGCAGGGATTACGTCGTCGGAGAGTACCTGAAAGCAAAGGAAGAGTATGAGACAGCAGCTAAAAAGGCCCAAACTAACAGCTGGAAAGCATTCTGCGAACGACAAGCAAAAGAAACCGTTTGGGACGGAATTTATAGAGTGATAGGGCGAGTGTCGAAAAGAGAGGAAGATCTCCCCCTGAAGAAAGACGGTGTTACCCTTAGTCCAGAAGAATCGGCGAAGGTTTTGGCGGAAGTCTTCTACCCGGAGGACCGGGTGGAGGACGATAACGCAGAACACCAGCGGATTAGGGCAGAAGCTCATAGCATAAATGACGGATTAGCGGATAGTGATTATCACGATCCGCCATTTACCATGGATGAAACCTTGGCGGCTGTGAACAGCTTCAACCCTAAGAAAGCCCCCGGAGCAGATGGTCTAACAGCCGACATCTGCAAACAAGCTATCCTTAAGGATCCGGAGTTGTTCCTCGCACTGGCTAACAAATGCCTCGCAAATGGCCACTTCCCGACCATCTGGAAGGAGGCCACGGTCGTAGTCCTCCGTAAACCCGGAAAGGAGGACTACACACACGTTAAATCGTACAGACCGATAGGCTTGTTGCCGGTGCTGGG
The DNA here is from genome assembly GCA_949752805.1 of Deilephila elpenor. NCBI lineage: Eukaryota > Metazoa > Arthropoda > Insecta > Lepidoptera > Sphingidae > Deilephila > Deilephila elpenor. Next base: position 13,358,787 of record OX457110.1, on the reverse strand, counting down.
AAAGATTCTGGAGAAGATGGTAGTGGGAAGAGTGAAGTGGCATCTGCTACCTAGGATGAGTACACGACAGTTTGGCTTTATGCCCCAAAGAGGCACGGAAGACTCCCTCTATACCCTACTCCAGTACATCAGGGGTAAAGTGAGTGACAAGAAAATTGTCACACTGATCTCACTGGATATAGAGGGAGCCTTCGACAGTGCTTGGTGGCCCGCTATTAAGGTCAGACTGGCGGAGGAAGGTTGTCCGAAAAACATAAGACGGTTAGTAGACAGCTACTTCGAGAGCCGTAGAGTCAAAGTTCGCTACGCCGGAGTAGAACACATGAGAACGACCACCAAGGGATGTGTACAAGGGTCTATTGGTGGTCCTATTATGTGGAACTTGCTCCTCGACCCATTGCTAAAGGAGCTCGACAAGCGGGGCTTCTACTGCCAAGCCTTTGCCGATGACGTTGTGTTAGTGTTTCACGGAGATGAGACACTAAAAATACAGAAACAGGCCAATGAGGCGCTAGCGTATGTGCGGGATTGGGGAGTTCGGAATAAGCTGAATTTCGCTCCTCAGAAGACGAAGGCTATGGTCGTAACACGACGACTAAAGTACGACTCCCCAATCCTGCGCATGGGCGGAGTGGACATTGGCCTGTCACATGAAATTAAAATACTGGGCCTGACTGTGGATGACAAATTAACATTCAACACGCACGTCTCGGAAGTTTGTAGGAAGGCTATAGGCTTCTACAAACGAGTGGCTACTGCAGCGAAGGTGCAGTGGGGACTGGGACCTGAAGTAGTGAAAACCCTGTATACGGCAGTCGTTGAACCCACGATATTATACGCGGCCAGTGCTTGGGCGCCAGCGAGCAATAAGATAGGGATACAGAAGAAGCTCGCTAGGGTTCAGCGGGGTTTTGCACAGAAAATGGTAAAGGGCTACAGGACCGTTTCGCTAAACTCGGCCCTGCTGCTTGCCGGGATCCTTCCGCTAGACATTCGTGTCCGAGAAGCGGCGCTTCTTTATGAAGTGAAAAAGGGACATACTCAGCAAGTGGTGGGTGACCGAGAGGTGGAATGTCCTGTGCCCTTTGCTATTTCGAAACACCCGGCTCACCGTAGAGCGTTGCAGTTCGAATGCGTGGTGAACGATGCAGAGCTGAACCTCAAGGCTGCGAATACCGTAAAGGTATTCACCGACGGCAGCAAACTTGGTGGCCAAGTCGGAGCATCGGTGTCCTTATGGGACGGCGATGCCGAGACGAAAGCCACCAAAATGAGACTGGAATCGTTCTGCACCGTTTACCAGGCAGAGCTGCTCGCTCTGCGGAAAGCTGTGCAAATGGCCTTACAGGGAAAACGTAAAAACTACAGCATCTTTTGTGATTCGAGGGCCGCGCTCGAGTCCGTCGCGAGCGGAAACTCCCTCCACCCCATTGCATTTGGCATCAACGATCTGTTGAGTAAGACCGTAGAGTGCGAAAAAACTATTAACCTCTTTTGGGTTAAGGCGCACGTGGGAGTGGTTGGGAACGAGCGCGCAGACGAGCTCGCTAAAGCAGCGGCCCAAACGCTGAAAAAGAAGCCCGACTATGACCTATGCCCCGTATCATTCGTCAAGCAACAGATCCGACAGGCGTCGATTGACGAGTGGAACGAGCGCTATCGGGCGGGAGAAACAGCTTCAGTGACCAAGCTGTTTTTCCCTGACGCCAGACAAGCATACAGCGTAATCAGGAAGATGCCAACGGACCCGGTCCTCACGCAAGTTTTCACGGGTCATGGGGGATTCTCTGAGTACTTGAATCGCTTCAAGTGCAAGGAGAGCCCCTCATGCATCTGTGACCCAGCGGCCATTGAAGATGTTTTGCATGTGTTGACCGAATGCCCAGTATATCTGTATCAACGTCTGAAAGTCGAAAGTGAAATTGATATTAAAATATGTAAAGATAACCTAAGCAGTATACTGGAGACCGGTGAGATAAGATGTAAATTTTTAAGATACTGTAAAGATATAGCATGTAAAGTGTTGAATAGGAACAAATAGATGGGGCAACTACTTAATATAATATAAGATTATATAAACCTAGTTGCCAAGGAATGTGGTTTTGACGAAGAAGACATGCTATATTTAAAAATGTGTAAATTTTACAATGTTTCCAAATTCTTTTAAACAAGTATGTAAGTTTGTATGTTTTAAATTTTTATATGATTTTGTGTACATACTTGTATTTTATTGTGAAATAGTAGTATCTTGTAGTTGTCGGATGACTGTAACCGTTCAGATAGGTAGTTAGAAAATTAGCATCAGACGAAGCACTTTATGTGTGATATTTTTACTTTTGTAACTTTTATTTTTTCTAGTCGTTTTTAAACGAATGTATGCTAATCATAAAATTTATGTAGAAAAATCCTCTGAACGGTATCGGAGGGACAAGTATTATGAAAAAAGAAAAAAAAAAAAAAAAAAACCTAACCTAACCTAACCTAACCTAACCTAACCTAACCTAACCTAACCTAACCTAACCTAACCTAACCTAACCTAACCTAACCTAACCTAACCTAACCTAACCTAACCTAACCTAACCTAACCTAACCTAACCTAACCTAACCTAACCTAACCTAACCTAACCTAACCTAACCTAACCTAACCTAACCTAACCTAACCTAACCTAACCTAACCTAACCTAACCTAACCTAACCTAACCTAACCTAACCTAACCTAACCTAACCTAACCTAACCTAACCTAACCTAACCTAACCTAACCTAACCTAACCTAACCTAACCTAACCTAACCTAACCTAACCTAACCTAACCTAACCTAACCTAACCTAACCTAACCTAACCTAACCTAACCTAACCTAACCTAACCTAACCTAACCTAACCTAACCTAACCTAACCTAACCTAACCTAACCTAACCTAACCTAACCTAACCTAACCTAACCTAACCGAGGTTATCTCGACGATTTTGTGAAGACGTCACCTTAAACATAGGAAATAATAAATAACTATATTTTACTCTATACAACCAATTAAATTGGGAAGATCTACTTATAATAAACCTGACACACATATACTGACACAGTTTTTAACTCTAGGAGTTATTATTATAGACAATATTCAATTACGCACATATTTTGAATAGATACTATCCCAGGAGGATAGTAAATATAAAGCTGACCATCCAAAGGCCATTTACACCTACGGAAAATTATAACTAGAACAGTACATCTTTTGACACTTCCCCTGAAATACTAAGACTTTAATCCCCCTTGCCCCGCAATATACAATGTTTGGGTATCACACCCCCATGAAGAAGGCTAACATAAAATCACCTAAACAAATTAAGACTCCAGAGACAACCAGTCATATTAAGACGCCGGAGGCTAATGTCGTACGTGCCAGGCGAAGCATAGAATCCCAAATCGAAAAATTTGAAGAGACTAGCTCTGCCGGCTTGACTAGGGCAAGGCCTCGGGCGGCCCCATCTGACGAAAAGGAAGCAGCAAAGACGACAGGGTCGAGTACTGTTGAAAACTCACCTGTGAAAAAGCCGGAGTATGTTAGTAGGATGACAGAAGCAAAAGCGTACCTTGACAAAATTAAATACCAACTTAGGATTAGTCGAAATTTAAAGACGGAAATTCGTACAGATGTCCTTGATCTAGCTGAAAAACTATACCACTTAGTTAAAGACGCAGAAGGAGGGAGAATATATAAAGAAAACACCAAAGACAAAAGGGATCAACAAAAAGAAATATATGAAAAGGAAAATACCTTAGACGATGAAAACAGAAAGAAAAACGAAGACAAAGAGTTGAGTTATAAAATAGCAGCCCACAGTGAACTCCTGAAACAGAACATGGAAGAAATGGACAAATTAAAAGAGGAAATAAAAAAGCATAGAGAAGAGTGGAAAGATAGACAAAGTTACGCTAGTGCAGTAATCGGCACGGAGAGAAAGAACACAGAAGAAACAGCTTTACACTCCGTAATAGTCACGTCCGAGAATGAAAACGATACTGGTGAACAAATATATGAAAGAATAAGGAAAACGATAAATGCGAAGGAAGAAGGACTAAAAATTGATAAAGTTAGAAAAGCCAAGGATAGGAAAATAATAGTGGGGTGCAAATCCAAGGAGGAGCTGCAAAAAGTAAAAGAAAAGATAATGACAGCAGAAGGACACCTGAACGTGGAAGAAATAAAAAACAAAGATCCTTTAGTAATAATGAGAAATGTTATAAATAGCAATACAGATGAAGAAATAATTAAAGCAATAAAAAATCAGAATAAACAATTAATAGGGGACATAAAAGAGAACAATATAAAAATGATTATTAGATACAGAAAAAGAGCAAGAAATCCGCTCACAAGTCATGTTGTGATGCAGGTGTCATCTGAAATTTGGAAACGACTGACACACAAGGGGTTTATCCATGTAGACATGCAGCGAATCCGGGTCGAGGATCAATCACCGTTAATTCAGTGCTCGCGCTGCCTCGCATATGGTCACACAAGGAAGTTCTGTCGAGACCAGGTTGATGCCTGCAGCCACTGTGGGGGGGCACACCTGAAAACGGAATGTGCTGATTTTCTGGCACAGATGCCTCCGACGTGTTGTAATTGTGTCAAGACCAGGCTCGACAAAACTGACCATAATGCCTTTGGCGCTGAATGTCCAGTGAGACAAAAATGGGATGCCCTGGCAAGATCCACCACATCATATTGCTGAGGTGGTTCCCAGGCATACTGTACCGCGTAACGACCCAGCTAGCGGAAAAGCACTGTGGATGGCTCAAGCAAACCTTCAGCGTAAACAGTTGGCAACGCAAGAACTGGTGTTTGAGGCCAACAGAAGAAAGATAGCCATAGCCCTGCTCCAGGAACCATACGTGGGAGCTCAAGGTAGACTGAGAGATTACAATGGGGTCCGAATCTACCAGCACATCAACAAAACGGGAAGCGTGACGAAGGCAGCAATAGCTGTCTTCGACACAAATCTAAAAGTTGAACAGTGCCCAACTCTCACCACGACCAATATCTCAGTGGTGAGAATAAAAGAAGGATTTAGAAAAATCTCGTTAGTCTCGGTCTACCTTGAGCCGGACAAACCCATCGGGCCATACCTGGAGCAGCTGGGTAAGATAATGCGGAAACTGGGATCCTCAAATATTCTCTTAGGAGGAGATTTCAACGCCAAAAGTATGTGGTGGGGTAGCGCGAAAACGGATTCCAGAGGCAAGGAGTTGATGGACGCACTGGGAGAGTGGGGTCTTCAGGTGCTTAATGACGGAGATGCGGCAACTTTTGACACCATCAGAGGCGGAAAACAGTACACAAGCCACGTGGACATCACGGCATGCACGATGGATCTTCTCGGCCTGGTGGAGGACTGGGCGGTGGATGACAGCTTAGTTTGTTCGGACCACAACGCCATATTATTTAAAATTAAAGCAAAAAACATTCAAAATATTCAAATAAAAAGCACAACAAGAATTTTTAATACAAAGAAAGCAAATTGGGACGAATTTGGTAACAAATTTGGCCAATTAACAGCCGAAAAGAAATTAAATGTAGAAGAAATAGAGAATATAAAAACTAAAGCAGAAATAGATGAAAAAGTAGAAATATATACAGAAGCCATTATTGAATCCAGCAAAGCTACAATACCTAATAAAAAAGAAAACAAAATACTTACCATACCGTGGTGGTCCGAAGAACTCGCTGCGCTGAAGAGGTCCGTCGTCACCAGGAGGAGAAGAATCCGTTGTGCAGCGCCTGTCCGCAAAGCCGCAGTCGTCGCTGAGTATCTGAAAGAAAAAGAAAAATATGAAAATGCAGTCAAAGTAGCACAAATTGAGAGCTGGAAAACTTTCTGTGGAAAACAAGGGAAGGAAACAGTCTGGGACGGGATATATAGGGCTATAGGTAGGACTACAAGAAGACATGAGGATATTCCATTGGTTAAAGACGGGAAAGTATTGAGTCCGGTGTCATCGGCGAGGGCTTTGGCGGAAGTGTTTTATCCTGAAGATAACGCTCAGGAGGATAACGAATATCATCGACATGTAAGAGCTCTGGCTGGCACACTGAATGACGGACTAGATGATGGCCATCAAGACCCGCCATTTACTCTGGACGAACTTCGTGTGACAGCTGGAAGTTTCGACCCTAGAAAGGCTCCAGGAGCGGATGGTCTCACCGCGGATATTTGTGAACATGCTATCCAAAACAATCCGGGATTATACCTGGCACTGGTAAACAAATGCCTCCAGATTGGCCACTTCCCGACCAGCTGGAAGGTGGCCACGGTCGTAGTCCTCCGAAAACCCGGAAAGGAGGACTACACACAAGCCAAATCGTATAGACCGATAGGGTTGTTACCAGTGCTAGGTAAAATTCTAGAGAAAATGGTAGTGGGTCGAATAAAGTGGCATCTACTCCCTAGGACGAGTACCCGACAGTTTGGCTTTATGCCCCAGAGGAGCACCGAGGACTCCCTCTATACCTTAGTTAAGAGAATAAGAGACAAGCTAGCGGAGAAGAAGATAGTTGTCCTAGTCTCACTAGATATAGAGGGAGCCTTCGATAGCGCCTGGTGGCCGGCAATAAAGGTCAGACTGTCGGAGGAAGGCTGTCCGAAAAATCTGAGACGGGTAGTAGATGCCTACTTTGAGAGTCGAAAAGTAAAGGTTCGTTACGCTGGAGTGGAACACACGAGGGGGACCACCAAGGGATGCGTACAAGGCTCCATTGGTGGTCCCATTCTGTGGAACCTACTCCTCGACCCGCTACTACATGGGCTGTTCAAACGCGGTGACTACTGCCAGGCCTTCGCCGATGACATCGTGTTGATGTTTCACGGAGATGAAACCTTGCAAATCCAAAAAGATGCCAATGCAGCACTAGCCTATGTGAGGGACTGGGGAGTCAAAAACAAACTACGCTTTGCACCGCATAAGACAAAAGCTATGGTGATTACAAGAAAATTGAAATATGACTCTCCAATCCTTCACATGGGTGGTGTCAACATTGAACTATCGAAACAAATTAAAATATTAGGACTCAACATAGATGATAAATTAACATTTAACACGCATGTAACCGAGATTTGCAAGAAGGCGATATCATTTTATCATAAGTTAGCCAGAGCCGCCAAGGTCCAGTGGGGCTTAGAACCGGAAGTGGTCAGGACCCTCTACACGGCAGTAGTTGAGCCTACCATTTTGTATGCTGCCGGTGCATGGGCGCCGGCAGCATCCAAATTGGGCGTCAAAAAACAACTTGCGATAGTGCAGAGGGGCTTCGCCCAAAAAATGACGAAGGCCTACAGGACTGTCTCACTGAACTCGGCCCTGTTACTTGCCGGAATATTGCCCCTGGATATTAGGGTGCGTGAGGCGGCCCTTCTTTATGAAGTTAAAAAAGGATATAACCGGCAAGTAACAGGAGATCGGGAGGTGGAGAGTCCTGTGACCTTCGTCAAACAAGACCACCCAGCAAAGCTGAGACCTATAAAGATAAACCGCCTGGTTGACGGTGCAGAAATGGTCCAACAGCAGGATGACCATCTTTTCATCTATACAGATGGAAGTAAAATAGACGACAAGGTTGGAGCGGCATTATCCATTTGGCATAATGGCGCCGAAACCAAAACACGAAAACTTAAGTTGGAATCATTCTGCACCGTCTACCAGGCGGAACTGCTGGCCCTAGAAAAGGCTACGGAAGAGGTCGCAAAGAGCAAAATTAAAATGCACAACATTTATTGCGACTCTCGCTCCGCGTTAGAAACAGTGGCGAGCGGCGTTTCCCTTCATCCCATAGCGTTTCAGATCAATAAAACGTTGAAACAAATCAACGAATGTGGCAAAATAGTTAATCTTTTCTGGATCAAGGCGCACGCTGGGATGGAGGGAAACGAGCGCGCAGACGAATTAGCCAAAGATGCGGCAAAACATCTTAAAAAGAGGGCTGACTATGATAAATGTCCTGTCTCATTTGTCAAGCGAAGAATTCGACAGTCTTCGCTTGACGAATGGGATGAGCGCTATAAGCTCGGAGAAACAGCTAGTGTCACAAAATTATTCTTTCCCGACGCAATAAACGCATATAGAGCTGTAAGAAAAATAAAAGTAAATAAAATATTAACACAGGTGTTCACGGGACATGGCGGGTTCTCAGAGTACCTAAATCGTTTTAGATGCAAAGAGAGCCCGTCATGTATTTGTGACCCTGATATAAACGAAACGGTAGTCCACCTTATTACTGAATGCCCTAAGCATCTCAAACAACGAACAGAGACGGAAACACACATAGATATGAAAATAACAACAAGTAATTTTAGTATAATAATGGAAAATAAGGATATTGTTAACAAATTTTTAGAATACTGCATGAAAATAGTATGTGATGCAAATAAAAGAAATAAGTAAAAATATGGCTAACTAAAATACATAATATTGATTATATATACTTAGTAGTCAAAAGAGGGGAAAATAAATCCAAGATTATTTAATATACCGATTGTTAATAGAAAAATACGTAAAGAATAAGAATAAGAAAAATAGTCCAAGCAGGACAACGAAAATGTAAAACCTAACCGAAGATAAAAAAAAGAAAAGAACGTAAAGTCTCTGATACCCGGATCAGGGGAAAAGAATTAAAAAAAAAAAAAAAAAAAAAAAAAAAAAAAAAAAACCTAACCTAACCTAACCTAACCTAACCTAACCTAACCTAACCTAACCTAACCTAACCTAACCTAACCTAACCTAACCTAACCTAACCTAACCTAACCTAACCTAACCTTTTTTTTTTTTTTTTTTGGTATCGGGTTGGAAAATCCTCATGGACATCCTCCGCCCGGGGGAGGCGCGGAGGGGACTGTCAGACTCTTACTGACTAAAAACCAACCCGTGTTCCTCTCGTACCCGTGTGTCGGAGGGTCGGGTATCGCCGAAGCATTCGTCGCAACCCCCCGACGGGTATTGGCCCGCCATAGTCGGGCGGGCCCCGTCACCCACTGCGGCCGTCACCCCGGCCGCAGGACTCCATTACGAGGCGCGCGCGGAACACGACGCCGCCGCCTCAAGGCCTGCTGCTGGTCGGACGACAAGACGCCCCGAGTCTGTCGTCCGCAGGCCGCGCCCTACGGTGGCCGAAAATCTGCCACCCTACGACGCCCAGTGCGTCTGCTGCGGGAGACGCAGCCTTTCCGCCACCTCCTTTGCGAGCATCACGGCCTCGCAGAAGGTGGCGACAGCTGTCCATCCTGACTTGCTCCCGACCATGGTTGACACCACAGCCGGGAGCGAGAGATTTCCCGCAGCACCAACGGCCGCGACCAAGTCACGGCGCTGCTCGGCCCAAGCTGGGCACTCCGCCAAAGTATGCAACGCCGTATCGTCGCGGCGATCTTCACAATGGTGGCACTGGGACGTCGGCTCCCGGCCTAGTCGACACAGGTACTTCCCGAAACACCCATGTCCGGTAAGCACCTGCGTCAGCCGGAAGCTTAGGGCGCCGTGGCTCCTATTGAGCCACTCCTCAAAAACGGGCCTTACCGCCGCTACAGCGGCGTGCCCCGCCGTGGGTAGCGCTAAGCGCATCTTCCACTCCGCCACTAGGACCTGGCGGAGCTGTGCCCTGCGTGCCTCTACCTCTCGAGGCACGGGGCGCTCGCCCCTCTCGACCGCCTCCACACGCCACCAATAGAGCGACGTGAGGAGCCTTGCGTCGAGGTCCCAGGGCGAGGATCCGGCTAGGAGGCTCGCTGCCTCAAAGGAGATCGTACGGTATCCCCTTATGACCCTGACGGCCATCGCGCGTTGCGGCCTTCGCAGCGCGGCGACGTTACGGGCCGTCAGAGAGTCCGCCCACACTGGCGCGGCGTATAGCGCCATCGACCGTACGACCCCCATGTAGAGCCTCCGGCAGGAGGAGTTGGGCCCCCCCAGGTTGGGCAGCAAGCGCGAGAGCGCAGAAGCGGCGCCCATCAACCGGGGGGCGAGCCGTGTAAAGTGCGGCCCGAAATTCCACCGACTGTCGAGGACGAGTCCAAGGTACTTCATCGTCGACTCGACAGCGATGGAGACTCCTCCTACTATGATGCTGGACCCCGGAGGCGGCTTCGTCCTCGGCCCGTGAAAACAAAGGGCCTCAGACTTGTGCAATGCCACCTCTAAGCCCAGCCGCCGGATCCTACCCACGACGTGCGCGACACCAGCAGTCGCGCGTATGGCCGCCTGCCGGTACGACTTTCCACGCGCTGTGACTAGCGTATCGTCGGCGTAACAAATGACGCCGACGCCGTGGATAAGCGCACCGCGCAGAGCCCAGTCGTACCCCACGTTCCACAGGAGCGGCCCCAACACCGATCCCTGCGGAACGCCGCACGACGTCTCTCGCCGACACCACTCTTCTCGACCCGGGTACACAACCGATCTTTCCGACAAATAGGCCCCGACAATGCGTTGGAGGTAGCGCGGCACCCCGTGATACAGGAGTGCCTCTCGGATGACATTCCAGGGCAAGGTGTTGAAAGCGTTGGCGATGTCGAGCGACACCGCCAAGACCACCTCACCCCGGGCGACTGCCTCCTCCGCGAGGACCCTCACGCGCATGATTGCGTCCACCGTGGAGCGCCCCTGGCGGAAACCGAATTGGTTGTCCGCCAAATCCGGGCCCACCCTGGTCATGTGCTGGACGAGGCGGCTAGCGATGATTCGCTCGAAAATCTTGCACACCTCGTCCAGCAACACGATGGGCCTGTATGCAGATGGTGAGTCTGCGGGGCGCCCCTCCTTCTTGAGCAGGACCAGCTTTCCGGTCTTCCACCGGCTTGGAAACTGGCCCCGCTCCAAACATGCGCTCAAGAGCCCCGCTAGTCGGGGCCAGAGAGCCTCCATGGCCAGGACCCATGCACGGCCTGGAATGCCGTCGGGCCCTGGGGAACCTAACCTAACCTAACCTAACCTAACCTAACCTAACCTAACCTAACCTAACCTAACCTAACCTAACCTAACCTAACCTAACCTAACCTAACCTAACCTAACCAGTCGCAGCGCGAACGCCGTACCGCGCGCATCACTTTTAAGCCGCTCCGCGATCAAAAAATGTGAAAAATAGGTTTTATGTGCGTTAAATACAAGTGCGATATATCAAAACGTGCGCGCTGTGACCCTGCATGCGTATCAAAAAGAATTTTGAAAATCGGACCAAAATTGGCGAAGTTATCAAAGAAAAACTTTTTGCGAAAATTTTCTCCGCGACTAAAGTGTTGATATCTCCTCAGAACGATCTGTGACCTATAGTTTTTGGACTGCAGTTCGAAGCGCTATACCCTTCCCCTCCCCTGTGCAAAGTTAGAGAATTGTCCAGCGAGTACTTTCCGAGATAACGAACAGTGAAGTGCGCAATACCCGGATTTCATCGAAATTGACAGTTTTTTTCTCCATAACTTCAACCACCTTCCAGCTACAATTTATCTAGGACCCTACAGCGATAGCCCCGAGCTGGGGCTACATTCTCCACCAAAGTGCATCTTTCTAGCTGTTATACTTTCCATTTGAGCGGTGCTTTCACCCTCAAAACCCAAACCCGGACTCCGAAGGGCTCTCCTGCTCTCAGGAGCTGAGATCCTGGACCTGCGAATACACCAGAAGAAGCGCCACCTCATCACCAATCCCTGGACATCAAGTTCAGCACCATCGGACAACGGGAAGTGCCTCGAATCCACCAGGACACAAAGTGAGTTTCGTGCAGTATTTTCACCGAGTAATTACTCAGCAGCCTTCAGACCTAGAAACCTGGAACTAGTGTTAGAATCATTTTTTGAGGACCCCCAGCCTGTATACCAAGAACCAGCAATCTACATCCAGAAACAAAAAAGCCAATTTTAAAATCGCCGGAAGAAGGTCAGATCTCGTCACCATACTGGTACGAAGTCTGTCTGACAGAATAATTCGGTAGAGGGCAACCTCCCGAATTCAACGACACCACTCACGACCTGATCGGAGCAGTAGCGGCTGATTGAGCGAGGTTTTCCTTTTCAATATCCCTATTCATCATATTCACAATTTCATTTTTATATCATTCACAGCATTCACGATATTCACAAGATACAGATTTTCATTGGCCGGACCTCCGGCCAGTGACTATTTATTGCATCACCTATTGGTCCAACTTTCTCACCTATTAATATTTATTTATCCAACTAATGGCCACTCAGTCTGACCAATGAATATTTATTGATCATTCTATTGGTAATTGCTGTACAACCCATATATATTTATTTTATATTTCATTGGCCCTCTGCCAATATAGACTCCACCCACTTTGTGTAAACTCCACCCACTTTGCCCCTAAACTCCGCCCACTTTTGTTGGCTCCTCCCACTTTTTCCGTGTTAGCCCCGCCCACTCCAAGTTAAGTCCCGCCCCCTTTTACCTTGGCCCCGCCCACTTTTTCCCGGACTTAGCTGCTTTAGTCTCCTCTACCCCCCGCTGCACTTTTCACCAAACCCCTCCCAAACGTCATCCCACGAAACCTTTCCCCCCCCCCCCCTCTCCCCCATATTCCCTTCCTCACCCCCTCTAATCCTATCTCCGCCGTTATCGGTCCTAGACCCCCTGAGTTTGGGTTCTCTGGAACCGGCTCGGGAAGGCCTAGCGATTGGCCCCGGCGGAATCCCGGAATTCCCCCCCACATTCCCTTCCTCACCCCCTTAATCCTATCTCCGCCGTTACCGGTCCTAGACCCCTTGAGTTTGGGTTCGTTAGAACCGGCTCGGGAAGGCCTAGCGATTGGCCCCGGCGGAATCCCGAAATTCCCCCCACTTTCCCTTCCACACCCCCCCATACCCTATCTCCGCCGTTACCGGTCCTAGACCCCTTGAGTTTGGGTTCGTTAGAACCGGCTCGAGAAGGCCTAGCGATTGGCTCCGGCGGAATCCCGAAATTCCCCCCACATTCCCCTCCACACCCACAACCCGAATTGAATCCTCGCTCCAGCCATGGAAGAAGACATCAGTCACCTTAGCCCACGCCTCCAGAGAATAGCGCAGGGGGATCAGCTCGTCTATGAGTACCCTGCGGACTTCCCATTTATCGAGCGCGATAATGATGATAGCACGGACTTACCAATAGACAGGAACACTCTAGCGGACGTCCTGTTGGCCTACGCGAACATGTTGACTAATGCCGTGACCCCCAGGAGCGTCAGGACAGAGGGCAAAAACATTGTGAGATGTATTTCGACTCAATTGAACAACCTCTCGGTTGCCCTTTATAATGTGGAGGATTACCCACATATAATAACCCCGCCCGAAACAACACCACTAGCGCAACCCACCGCACCTGACAGCGATAACCACCATCACCACCAGGACCTCAAAAATGACATACTCAGCTGTGTCAAACAGGAACTCGCCAACCATCTCTCTGCAGTGAATAATATCAAGGACGAGCTAATTGCGATTCAAAAAGAACAGACCAAGACCACGTATGCCACCGTCACATCCGCCACAGCTTCCGCATTAGCATCTTCCACCTCTCGCAATCGCACCTCCCAGAGCATAACCCCGAACCGGAACACACCCCTACCCACCACACCGAAATCTCTACCTGCCATCATTGTCACCCCCACCACTGCAACCAAGACCAAAGAAGAGGCCGTTACCGCGCTCAAGAAATCCATCTCATTTCGTGACGCAAAATACGCACCTGCCAAAGTGAAGACCATATCAAAAGGCAAACTGAGGGTCGAGTTCGACACTGTCGAACAGCGGGATGACGCCCTCAATCGCCTGCGGACGGCAGAAAGCGTCACCGCCGAACCCGCCCGCCGGCTCAGTCCGCTGATAATCTTGAAGGGCGTCTCCTGCGACGTCCCAGCGGAAGAACTCCCCTCCATCATAAAGACACAAAACCCGGACCTGGAACCCCTGATAAATAGCGACACCGACCTCCTCCTGCGTTTTAAGCGCAACAACAGAAACCCAGCGCTCTACAACGCAGTGCTGCAAGCGTGCCCAAGTGTATGGCGCCGGATCACGGAGATGGGGCGAGTATGTGTGGACTACATGCGAGTCCACGCTGAAGACTTCTCCCCGTTTCTTCAGTGTTTCCGGTGCTTGCAATTTGGACACACGAAGGCCAAATGCTCCTCCAACACTCAAACCTGCGGACACTGCGCCTCACCGCAACACACCATCGCCGACTGCCCCTTGAAAGAGAACAAGACGAAGACCAAATGCGCAAACTGTGAAACTCACAACACCAGGTTCGGATCCAAAATCGACACGGGCCACAGAGCAACATCTCCCACATGCCCGAGACTCAAATCCATGAGAGAGAGGATTGGCCAAAGGATCGACTACGGCCCTTAGTCCTCTTCTCTCTCCGTAGTAATCATGAGTCAACTTGGATCAGACAATACCCGCGTCGGTTTAGGATACCGGAAACTGCGCTGCACGAAGCTAACACTTAGAATTTAGATTTTTAATTTGTATAACTGTTAGACATAGGAAAAATTTTAGCATAAGACCCAGACAAAGATCGTTATAATTTTATATTCTTTGAAAATCAATCTCCAGTGACTCATCTCTATTTTATTGTATACAACTTTTTCTTTTTATTTTACACCAAATTTACTTTGTAAGCAACACTTATTTTAATGTAGACAATTTAATCACTGTCAGTGTACCACTTAACATTTAATCTTGTATATTTAGATATAAGTGAATAAAGTTATACCACGGCAATCACTCTAGCGACCACACATTTATCTCACCACACTCACTCACACAGTACACTCCCTCACTTACCCAGGGGGACCGACGAGGGGCGGACGGAAGGGTTGCTACGCGGAAGTCATGCCCCTCCGGAAGATCCCCCTACACCTACACTACCCCGGCAGAGGGCGGGTTGTCGTATCAAATAGCGAGACCTTACCCCTCTGCCGGCTCATCACCCCACACTATCACTCACAACACTTTACAGCGATATAAATACATCACCCCCAACAACTAGAACACAGGCGGAAAAAAAAAAAAAAAAAAAAAAAAACCTAACCTAACCTAACCTAACCTAACCTAACCTAACCTAACCTAACCTAACCTAACCTAACCTAACCTAACCTAACCTAACCTAACCTAACCTAACCTAACCTAACCTAACCTAACCTAACCTAACCTAACCTAACCTAACCTAACCTAACCTAACCTAACCTAACCTAACCTAACCTAACCTAACCTAACCTAACCTAACCTAACCTAACCTAACCTAACCTAACCTAACCTAACCTAACCTAACCTAACCTAACCTAACCTAACCTAACCTAACCTAACCTAACCTAACCTAACCTAACCTAACCTAACCTAACCTAACCTAACCTAACCTAACCTAACCTAACCTAACCTAACCTAACCTAACCTAACCTAACCTAACCTAACCTAACCTAACCTAACCTAACCTAACCTAACCTAACCTAACCTAACCTAACCTAACCTAACCTAACCTAACCTAACCTAACCTAACCTAACCTAACCTAACCTAACCTAACCTAACCTAACCTAACCTAACCTAACCTAACCTAACCTAACCTAACCTAACCTAACCTAACCTAACCTAACCTAACCTAACCTAACCTAACCTAACCTAACCTAACCTAACCTAACCTAACCTAACCTAACCTAACCTAACCTAACCTAACCTAACCTAACCTAACCTAACCTAACCTAACCTAACCTAACCTAACCTAACCTAACCTAACCTAACCTAACCTAACCTAACCTAACCTAACCTAACCTAACCTAACCTAACCTAACCTAACCTAACCTAACCTAACCTAACCTAACCTAACCTAACCTAACCTAACCTAACCTAACCTAACCTAACCTAACCTAACCTAACCTAACCTAACCTAACCTAACCTAACCTAACCTAACCTAACCTAACCTAACCTAACCTAACCTAACCTAACCTAACCTAACCTAACCTAACCTAACCTAACCTAACCTAACCTAACCTAACCTAACCTAACCTAACCTAACCTAACCTAACCTAACCTAACCTAACCTAACCTAACCTAACCAGTCGCAGCGCGAACGCCGTACCGCGCGCATCACTTTTAAGCCGCTCCGCGTTCAAAAAATCCGAAAAATAGGTTTTATGTGCAAAACTAACAAGTGTGATACACCAAAATGTGCGCGCTGTGACCCTCTATGCGTATCCAAAAGAATTTTTAAAATCGGATAATAAGTGACAAAGATATTAAAGAAAAACTTTTTGTGAAAAATTTTCCAAGTGACTCAAGTGACTATATCTCCGTAAAACGATCTTTTACATATAGTTTTTGGACTGCAGTTCGACTCCGTATATCCCCCCCCTTCCCTGTGCAAAGTTCCAGAATTTTCTCGTGGGTACTTTTGAAGATATCGAACAGTGAAGTGCGCCACACCCAGTTTTACACAGTTAAAGACAGTTTTTCTTCCATAACTTCACAAACCTTCCAGCTAGAATTGATCCTGGACCCCACAGTGGTAGCCCCGAGCCAGGACTACATTGTCCACCAAAGTGTACAGTTCTAGCTGCCGTATTCTTCCATTGAGCGGTGCTTTCACCCTCAAAATTCATACTTCTACTTCGGAGGGCTCTCCTGCTCTCAGGAGCTGAGATCCTGGGCCAGCTCATATACCAGAAGTTGCGCCACTTCACCAAGAATCCCTGGACACCAAGATCATCACCATCGGACATCAGGAAGTGCCTGAAATCCACCTGGACACATAGTGAGTTTTCAGCCGTACTTTAACCAAGTGATTACTCCGTGACCTTCGGACCTAGAGACCTGGAACCAGTTCCCAAATCATTTTTTGGGGACCCTCAGCCTGCACACCAAGAACCAGCCAAATCCGCCCATAAACAAAAAAGTCATTTTTAAAATCACCAGAAGAAGGTCATATCTGAACAGCATACAGGTTCGAAGTCTGTCTGATGGAATAATCTGGTAGAGGGCAACCTCCCGGTTCCATCGACACCACTCACGACCTGATCGGAGCAATAGCGGCTGATTGAGCGAGGTTTTCCTTTCTCATTCCTACTCATCTAAAATCCTTTTTAAATCTTCTATTCATAAACTTACACAATTTTAAATTTAAAATCTGGAAGTTGTGAAAATTTTAAAATCCTTATTCATAATATATATTTAATTTACTTCTAAAATCTTATATTTATTTACTTGATCATTGGTCACTTATTTCAGACCAATGAATATTTATCTATCACTCTATTGGTAATTGCCGTACAACCCACTTATATTTATCTCACTTCTCATTGGCCCTCAGCCAAAACAGACTCCTCCCACTTAAGTTAAACTCCGCCCCTTTCACACTAAACTCCGCCCACTTTGTCCCTAAACCCCGCCCACTTTTGTTGGCTCCTCCCACTTTTTCCGTGTTAGCCCCGCCCACCCCAAGTTAAGTCCCACCCCCTTTTACTTTGGCCCCGCCCACTTTTTCCCGGACTTAGCTGCTTCAGTCTCCCCTACCCCCCGCTGCACCTTTCACCAAACCCCTCCCAAACGTCACCCCACGAAACCTTCCCCCCCCCCCCCCCCCCCCCCTCTCCCCGCAATCTTACCTCACCCCCGCCGACCCTATCTCCGTCGTTCCTGGTCCTAGACCCCCTGAGTTTGGGTTCTTTGGAACCGGCTCGGGAAGGCCTAGCGATTGGCTCCGGCGGAATCCCGGAATTCCCCCCCACAGTCCCTTCCCCACTCCCCTAATCCTATCTCCGTCGTTACTGGTCCTAGACCCCCTGAGTTTGGGTTCGTTAGAACCGGCTCGGGAAGGCCTAGCGATTGGCTCCGGCGGAATCCCGGAATTCCCCCCCACACTCCCTTCCTTACCTCCCTAATCCTATCTCCGTCGTTTCCGGTCCTGGACCCCCTGAGTTTGGGTTCGTTAGAACCGGCTCGGGAAGGCCTAGCGACTGGCCCCGTCGGAATTCCCAAATTCCCCCCCTCCCCCTACACAAACCCTAA
>OX457110.1:13328248-13335748 GCA_949752805.1 Deilephila elpenor | reverse complement strand
ACCTAACCTAACCTAACCTAACCTAACCTAACCTAACCTAACCTAACCTAACCTAACCTAACCTAACCTAACCTAACCTAACCTAACCTAACCTAACCTAACCTAACCTAACCTAACCTAACCTAACCTAACCTAACCTAACCTAACCTAACCTAACCTAACCTAACCTAACCTAACCTAACCTAACCTAACCTAACCTAACCTAACCTAACCTAACCTAACCTAACCTAACCTAACCTAACCTAACCTAACCTAACCTAACCTAACCTAACCTAACCTAACCTAACCTAACCTAACCTAACCTAACCTAACCTAACCTAACCTAACCTAACCTAACCTAACCTAACCTAACCTAACCTAACCTAACCTAACCTAACCTAACCTAACCTAACCTAACCTAACCTAACCTAACCTAACCTAACCTAACCTAACCTAACCTAACCTAACCTAACCTAACCTAACCTAACCTAACCTAACCTAACCTAACCTAACCTAACCTAACCTAACCTAACCTAACCTAACCTAACCTAACCTAACCTAACCTAACCTAACCTAACCTAACCTAACCTAACCTAACCTAACCTAACCTAACCTAACCTAACCTAACCTAACCTAACCTAACCTAACCTAACCTAACCTAACCTAACCTAACCTAACCTAACCTAACCTAACCTAACCTAACCTAACCTAACCTAACCTAACCTAACCTAACCTAACCTAACCTAACCTAACCTAACCTAACCTAACCTAACCTAACCTAACCTAACCTAACCTAACCTAACCTAACCTAACCTAACCTAACCTAACCTAACCTAACCTAACCTAACCTAACCTAACCTAACCTAACCTAACCTAACCTAACCTAACCTAACCTAACCTAACCTAACCTAACCTAACCTAACCTAACCTAACCTAACCTAACCTAACCTAACCTAACCTAACCTAACCTAACCTAACCTAACCTAACCTAACCTAACCTAACCTAACCTAACCTAACCTAACCTAACCTAACCTAACCTAACCTAACCTAACCTAACCTAACCTAACCTAACCTAACCTAACCTAACCTAACCTAACCTAACCTAACCTAACCTAACCTAACCTAACCTAACCTAACCTAACCTAACCTAACCTAACCTAACCTAACCTAACCTAACCTAACCTAACCTAACCTAACCTAACCTAACCTAACCTAACCTAACCTAACCTAACCTAACCTAACCTAACCTAACCTAACCTAACCTAACCTAACCTAACCTAACCTAACCTAACCTAACCTAACCTAACCTAACCTAACCTAACCTAACCTAACCTAACCTAACCTAACCTAACCTAACCTAACCTAACCTAACCTAACCTAACCTAACCTAACCTAACCTAACCTAACCTAACCTAACCTAACCTAACCTAACCTAACCTAACCTAACCTAACCTAACCTAACCTAACCTAACCTAACCTAACCTAACCTAACCTAA
The DNA here is from genome assembly GCA_949752805.1 of Deilephila elpenor. Taxonomy (NCBI): domain Eukaryota; kingdom Metazoa; phylum Arthropoda; class Insecta; order Lepidoptera; family Sphingidae; genus Deilephila; species Deilephila elpenor. Next base: position 13,334,272 of record OX457110.1, on the reverse strand, counting down.
CCTAACCTAACCTAACCTAACCTAACCTAACCTAACCTAACCTAACCTAACCTAACCTAACCTAACCTAACCTAACCTAACCTAACCTAACCTAACCTAACCTAACCTAACCTAACCTAACCTAACCTAACCTAACCTAACCTAACCTAACCTAACCTAACCTAACCTAACCTAACCTAACCTAACCTAACCTAACCTAACCTAACCTAACCTAACCTAACCTAACCTAACCTAACCTAACCTAACCTAACCTAACCTAACCTAACCTAACCTAACCTAACCTAACCTAACCTAACCTAACCTAACCTAACCTAACCTAACCTAACCTAACCTAACCTAACCTAACCTAACCTAACCTAACCTAACCTAACCTAACCTAACCTAACCTAACCTAACCTAACCTAACCTAACCTAACCTAACCTAACCTAACCTAACCTAACCTAACCTAACCTAACCTAACCTAACCTAACCTAACCTAACCTAACCTAACCTAACCTAACCTAACCTAACCTAACCTAACCTAACCTAACCTAACCTAACCTAACCTAACCTAACCTAACCTAACCTAACCTAACCTAACCTAACCTAACCTAACCTAACCTAACCTAACCTAACCTAACCTAACCTAACCTAACCTAACCTAACCTAACCTAACCTAACCTAACCTAACCTAACCTAACCTAACCTAACCTAACCTAACCTAACCTAACCTAACCTAACCTAACCTAACCTAACCTAACCTAACCTAACCTAACCTAACCTAACCTAACCTAACCTAACCTAACCTAACCTAACCTAACCTAACCTAACCTAACCTAACCTAACCTAACCTAACCTAACCTAACCTAACCTAACCTAACCTAACCTAACCTAACCTAACCTAACCTAACCTAACCTAACCTAACCTAACCTAACCTAACCTAACCTAACCTAACCTAACCTAACCTAACCTAACCTAACCTAACCTAACCTAACCTAACCTAACCTAACCTAACCTAACCTAACCTAACCTAACCTAACCTAACCTAACCTAACCTAACCTAACCTAACCTAACCTAACCTAACCTAACCTAACCTAACCTAACCTAACCTAACCTAACCTAACCTAACCTAACCTAACCTAACCTAACCTAACCTAACCTAACCTAACCTAACCTAACCTAACCTAACCTAACCTAACCTAACCTAACCTAACCTAACCTAACCTAACCTAACCTAACCTAACCTAACCTAACCTAACCTAACCTAACCTAACCTAACCTAACCTAACCTAACCTAACCTAACCTAACCTAACCTAACCTAACCTAACCTAACCTAACCTAACCTAACCTAACCTAACCTAACCTAACCTAACCTAACCTAACCTAACCTAACCTAACCTAACCTAACCTAACCTAACCTAACCTAACCTAACCTAACCTAACCTAACCTAACCTAACCTAACCTAACCTAACCTAACCTAACCTAACCTAACCTAACCTAACCTAACCTAACCTAACCTAACCTAACCTAACCTAACCTAACCTAACCTAACCTAACCTAACCTAACCTAACCTAACCTAACCTAACCTAACCTAACCTAACCTAACCTAACCTAACCTAACCTAACCTAACCTAACCTAACCTAACCTAACCTAACCTAACCTAACCTAACCTAACCTAACCTAACCTAACCTAACCTAACCTAACCTAACCTAACCTAACCTAACCTAACCTAACCTAACCTAACCTAACCTAACCTAACCTAACCTAACCTAACCTAACCTAACCTAACCTAACCTAACCTAACCTAACCTAACCTAACCTAACCTAACCTAACCTAACCTAACCTAACCTAACCTAACCTAACCTAACCTAACCTAACCTAACCTAACCTAACCTAACCTAACCTAACCTAACCTAACCTAACCTAACCTAACCTAACCTAACCTAACCTAACCTAACCTAACCTAACCTAACCTAACCTAACCTAACCTAACCTAACCTAACCTAACCTAACCTAACCTAACCTAACCTAACCTAACCTAACCTAACCTAACCTAACCTAACCTAACCTAACCTAACCTAACCTAACCTAACCTAACCTAACCTAACCTAACCTAACCTAACCTAACCTAACCTAACCTAACCTAACCTAACCTAACCTAACCTAACCTAACCTAACCTAACCTAACCTAACCTAACCTAACCTAACCTAACCTAACCTAACCTAACCTAACCTAACCTAACCTAACCTAACCTAACCTAACCTAACCTAACCTAACCTAACCTAACCTAACCTAACCTAACCTAACCTAACCTAACCTAACCTAACCTAACCTAACCTAACCTAACCTAACCTAACCTAACCTAACCTAACCTAACCTAACCTAACCAGTCGCAGCGCGAACGCCGTACCGCGCGCATCACTTTTAAGCCGCTCCGCGATCAAAAAATGTGAAAAATAGGTTTTATGTGCGTTAAATACAAGTGTGATATATCAAAACGTGCGCGCTGTGACCCTGCATGTGAATCAAAAAGAATTTTGAAAATCGGACCAAAATTAACAAAGATATCAAAGAAAAACTTTTTGTGAAAATTTTCTCAGTGACTAAAGTGTTGATATCTCCTCAGAACGATCTGTGACCTATAGTTTTTGGACTGCAGTTCGAAGCGCTATACCCTTCCCTTCCCCTGTGCAAAGTTTAAGAATTTTCCCGCAAGTACTTTTAAAGATAACGAACAGTGAAGTGCGCAATACCCGGATTTTATCGAAATAAACAGTTTTCTCTCCATAACTTCCACCACCTTCCAGCTACAATTCATCTTGGACCCTACAGCGATAGCCCCGAGCCAGGGCTACATTATACACCAAAGTGCACCTTTCTAGCTGCCATACTTCTCCATTGAGCGGTGCTTTCACCCTCAAAACTCACACCTCGACTTTGGAGGGCTTTCCTGCTCTCAGGAGTTGAGATCCTGGGCCTGGACATACTTCATAAGGAGCGCCATTTCTTCATCAATCCCTGGACACCAAGTTCATCACCATAGGACAATCGGAAGTGCTTCGAATCCATCAGGACATATTGTGAGTTTTTAGCAGTACATTCACCAAGCGATTACTAAGTGACCTTCAGACCTAGGAACCTGGAACCAGTGTTAAAATCATTTTTTGAGGACCCCCAGCCTATATACCAAGAACCAGCAAATTCGACCCAGAAACAAAAAAGTCAATTCCAGAATCACCGGAAGAAGGTCAGATCTCGTCATCATACAGGTACGAAGTCTGTCTGACAGAATAATTCGGTAGAGGGTGGCCTCCAGGATCCATCGACACCACTCACGACCTGATCGGAACAATAGCGGCTGATTGAGCGAGGTTTCCATTTCTTCATTCCCACTCATTTAACATCCTTTTTAACTCCTGTATTCATAAATAACACTATTTTAACTTTAAAATTTGGAAGTTGTGAAAACTTTAAAATCCTTATTCACTATTCATAGTTAATTGACCCTTAAATCTTATATTTATTTACGTGATCATTGGTAACTTAGTCCGGCCAATGAATATTTATTGATCACCCTATTGGTTAATGTTGTACAACCCACTTATATTTATCTAACACCCCATTGGCCCTCTGCCAAATAAACTCCTCCCACTTAACTTAAACTCCGCCCCTTTCACACTAAACTCCACCCACTTTGTCCATAAACTCCGCCCACTTTTGTTGGCTCCTCCCACTTTTTCCGTGTTAGCCCCGCCCACTCCAAGTTAAGTCCCGCCCCCTTTTACTTTGGCCCCGCCCACTTTTTCCCGGACTTAGCTGTTTTAGTCTCCCCTACCCCCCGCTGCACCTTTCACCAAACCCCTCCCAAACGTCACCCCGCAAAACCTTTACCCCCCCCCCCCCCCCTCCCCCATATTCCCTTCCTCACCCCCTCCAACCCTATCTCCGCCGTTATTGGTCCTAGACCCCCTGAGTTTGGGTTCTTTGGAACCGGCTCGGGAAGGCCTAGCGATTGGCTCCGGCGGAATCCCGGATTTCCCCCCCACATTCCCTTCCTCACCTCCCTAATCCTATCTCCGTTGTTTCCGGTCCTAGACCCCCTGAGTTTGGGCTCGTTAGAACCGGCTCGGGATGGCCTAGCGACTGGCATCAACAGAATTCCCGAACTCCCCCCCCCCACACCCACAACCCTAATTAAATCCCCGCTCCAGCCATGGAAAGCGAAGACATTAGCCATCTTAGCCCACGCCTCCAGACAATAGGGAAAGGGGATGCATGGGCCTATGAGTACCCTGCGGACTTCCCAGTCATCGAAGACGATAAACAACCCGACAATTCAGCCTTCCCAATGGACAGGGCCTTTCTATCGAAGATCCTGTATGCCTACTCGGAGATGATGTATGACGCCATGGCTCCCAAGAGTGTCAGAACAGAGGGTAAAAACATCGTGAGATGCATCGCAAATCAAATGGAGAACCTTGCGGCCGCCCTTGAAACGGAGGACGAATACCCACACATATTCCCGCCCGAAGCAACACCACTAGCGCAACCCACCGCACCGGACAGCGATAACCACCAGCACCACCAGGACCTCAAAAATGACATCCTCAGCTGTGTCAAACAGGAACTCGCCAACCACCTATCTGCAGTAAACAACATCAAGAACGAGCTAATTGCGATTCAAAAGGAACAGACCAAGACCACGTATGCCACCGTCACATCCGCCACAGCGTCCGCATTAGCATCCTCCACCTCTCGCAACCACATCCCTCAGAGCACAACCCCGAACAGGAACACATCCCAACCTGTTTCACCTAAATCCTTACCCGCCATCATCGTCACCCCCACCACTGCAACCAAGACCAAGGAAGAAGCCGTCACCGCACTAAGGAAGTCAATATCATTCCGCGAAGCAAAGTATGCACCTGCCAAAGTAAAGACAATCTCCAAAGGAAAACTGAGGGTCGAGTTCGACACCGTTGAACAGCGGGACGACGCCCTCAATCGCCTGCGGACGGCGGAACGCGTCACCGCCGAACCCGCCCGCCGGCTCAGCCCGCTGATAATTTTGAAGGGCGTCACCTGCGACGTTCCGGCGGAAGAACTCCCCTCCATCATCAAATCACAAAACCCGGACTTAGAACCCCTGATCAACAACGACACCGACCTCCTCCTGCGCTTTAAGCGCAATAATAGAAACCCAGCGCTTTACAATGCGGTGCTGCAAGCCAGCCCGAGCGTCTGGCGCCGGATCACGGAGATGGGGCGAGTCTGCGTGGACTACTTGCGGGTCCACGCTGAAGACTTCTCCCCGTTCCTTCAGTGCTTCCGGTGCCTGCAATTTGGACACACAAAGGCCAAATGCTCTTCCACCATCCAGACCTGTGGACACTGCGCCTCACCGCAACACACCATCACCGACTGCCCCTCTAAGGAAGACAAGCAGAAGACCAAATGCGCAAACTGTGAAGCTCACAACACCAGGTTCGGATCCAAACTCGACACGGGCCATAGAGCAACAGCTCCAACATGCCCGAGACTCAAATCCATGAGGGAGAGGATTGGCCAAAGGATCGACTACGGCCCCTAGTCCTCTCCTCTCCCCCCTGAGAACCATGGATCAATATCATCAGCCAAGTCCCGTGTCGGTTTTGGACACCGAAAACCGTGGTTCACTCTGCACACCTAGGTTTAAGATTCTCATTTGTATTCATGTTAGTTATAAGACATTTTAATATTAGAATCATTAAAAAAAAAAAAAAAAAAGATCGTTTTAAGAAAAATTTTAAATTTATATTCCTGCAGTAATAATTAGTATACAGCGAACCATTTTATTATTAATTGTATACAACCTTATTTTTACACCAAAATTTTATCTTGTAAATAACTTAACTCTATGTAAACAACTCAATTCTTCAGTGTATCACCTAATATATTATTTTGTAAATTTAGATATAAGTAAATAAATGTATACCACGACAATCACTCTAGCGACCACACATTTATCTCACCACACTAACTCACACAGCACACTC